>CAUOFW020001391.1:1767157-1820181 GCA_963454935.2 Ilex paraguariensis
ACAAGCAAAGAGAATCCACAGAGAATAAACAAGCACACTTATGTTTGGGGTCTATTCCGTACTTTAGGTTTTTCCGAGCTCATATTTGACTCATTAATAGTCATGTATGGTAAGATCCATGTTTTTGTATAATCCGGCTTGCATTGTTCTAATTATTAAGGGTGCATTTGGTAACATTTTTGTTTTTTTATTTTTTTTATAAAAAAAATCAAAACAAAATTTTATTTTTATTTTTTTAATAAAAATTAAAAATATGAAACATGTTTGTTAGTTATTTATATTTAAAAAATTGTGAATATAAAAATAAAAAACATGGTTGATATTATACAAAAAATTTACCACCCAATACCACCTAAACCCACCACTAATAACCACCCAATACCACATTTAACCATTGAAATCCACCAACCCCAAACCCTCGAAATCCACCACCCACCACCCCCAAACCATCTGAAACCCACCTATCTTTCTCGTGCTCTCTCTACCACACACTCAAATATAACAATATATACATAGATATAGGGCTATATATGCATATATATACAAACAATATATATACATCGATCTAGGGCTTGGAGATGGAGATAAAGATGAAGTAAAATCTGACCTTGGAGATGGAGTAATGGCTTTTGGATCCTTCGTAGCAATTGGCGATGGCTTCGTCTTTGGCATCGAGAGAGAGAGAGACGACAGGGAGAGGTGAAAGAGAGAGAGATGGCCTTTTATACTCAAGCAAAAAAATCTATTTTTTGTTGCTAAGGAGGATCGAAGTCAAGATCTCATTAAATCCCTTTTAAACTGCACATTTTTTTTTTGATGTTTTTAAAAACATCCTTTTGGATGTTTTCATATTTTAGCCCTGTTTACAAAACAAAGCAATTAAAAAAAACAAAAACATTCACCAAACACGTTTTTATTTTTTTTTTGGCCACAAAATGAAAAAGAAAATAAAAAAAAATAAAAACATGAGGTTACCAAACACTACCTTAGTTATTTAGAGAACAAGTGAGAATTGTTTTGTGTGTGTTTTGAAATACCCTTTTCAAAATTTAGAAAATACCACCACTACCAGCATCCACCACCCACCACCATCACCACCACGTCCACCACCACCACTACGAGGTCCATCACACCACATTTTTGTTTTCATTGTTTTCTAGGTTATTATCCAAACAAGTTTTAATGTTTTCTATCCCATAGAATTGTTTTTGGAACATATAACCAAACAAGTTGTGCAACACAAAGTTGTTTTCTAAAATTCTTCCTAAATATAGTTTTTGGATACTTTTTTTCAAAATGCAAATCAAATAGGGCCTGAAATTTTTAGGAATGATTTTCAGTTCTAAGATTGATTCTTTTGAAATTTTTGCTTAACAGCAGAATCCGGTATTTACTCAAGTTCGGTTTGAATGCTCGCAAACTTTTACTTTGGCAAGTTTGAGTAAGAATCTAAGCTTGGGAGTTAAGCTCGGTTCAAGCCCGAGCTTGGCCAATCACAACCAAGCTCGAGCCAAGCTAGACATACTCAAGCTTGAGAAGCTCAGTGATCATCGACATGTGTACCATAGGTCTTGTTGTTTTCATACATTGTTAGTAGGTATAATGCCAAATCAATACATTACTTTGAACTCTACTAAAAATAGAACATTATTATGAACTATATTTATCATAGTGCTTAAAATTGTGTGGTAAACAAAAAATGGGAAGGTATTTGGGCATTGGATTTAGTCGCAATCTCAAAAGAAACCTATCTTCTAAAAGAAATGAGACAAAAAATAGAAGACAATAACTGGTTAATACATTATCCTCATCATGTTGTTATCAGACACAATTGTGCTCAGTGATGAATATTTGCTTTTGATTTTTTTGGGGTCGCATTGGGGGAGGGGACTTTGAGATCCTTTGTCCCTCCCGTTGTTACTTGGATCGTGAATCGATTTGGTACGTGGAACGATATATGGTATGATACTTTACTTGATAGGAGGTGAGCTAGCAGTAGGCTTAGTTAGTACACTATTTGGGTTAGAGTTCGTTTTGTACTCTTATTTGGACCGCTTTCACTATTATATTGAATTTATATTTTGCACATAGTTTACAAACATTTTCTTTTTATTGCTGATGAGAGGTCAAATGCGAACGATATTCCAACACNTTGAGTCAAAGGTTGAAGCAAGTTTTTTGAACTTTTTTACTCAAAATTAAATTTGAGTCTAAATATAAGTAAAGGTTGGAGAAACTCTAAGATTTGATTTTANCTGAGTCAAAGGTTGAAGCAATTTTTTCGAACTTTTTTACTCAACATTAAATTTGAGTCTAAATATAAGTAAAGGTTGGAGAAACTCTAAGATTTGATTTTATTATTAATTATACAGATTTTGGAGTTTTTTGTTGAGAAATTGAGGTCCTGTTTGGTTTGTATCTCAATTTTTTTTTTGTTTTCGAAAATAGTTTCTAGAAGAAAAACTGTTTTAGCTAATTTTTTTTATTTTTTATTTTTTGAAAATTGAGAACAAAAAGGAGATAGATTTAGGGTGCGTTTGGTAATGTTTTTCGTTTTTATATTTAAAAAAAAAAACAAAACAAATTTTTATTTTTTCTGTGATAAAAGTTAAAAATATAAAATATGTTTGATAATTATTTATATTTAAAAAATTGTGAAAAAAAAAAACATGTTTGTTATTATACCAAAAATTCACTATCCAACACCACCTAAACCCACCACTAACAACCACCCAAACTCACATCTAACCGTTGAAATCCACCACCCACCACCCCCACCCCGAAAACCCACCCTAAAAAATACACCTTGAAACCACCCCTGAAAACCCACGCTGAAACCNCTTTTTATTGCTGATGAGAGGTAAATGCAAACGATATTCCAACACGGGCTTAATGGTGATGGCTAGTTGTTGTATTTTGGTATTTCTAAAAATCCAAATCGCAAGACATTAATATACAAATTTAAGATTACTCAAATGAAGAAATAACTAGTGGGGGTCACAATTTGAGGTTAATTATAATTTGGAATCAATTGGATGGTGGGTCGATTTGGGGCTTAAGTAACAATTGGGGATCGAAAATTTGAGTGATATGGATCGTGAACTCATCCTGTTTCGGGTCGTACGACCTTATTTGTGAAGCCCTTAGGATATCTGCGTTCTCTATATCTATACCCTCTACATGTTGACAAAAAGAGAAAGTTCTGAAACAAAAGACAAGATTTATTTATTGCTTCACTGCAAAAATACAATAACTCAAAAGCAAAAGCAAACTACTCTATTTAAAGAGCTAAATGCCAAACAGCTATAAAGAAAATATCTAGCCACTAAATCCTACCTAAGTGCCCAAAGACTAGGACTTGTAACAATATCAATTATTCCACTAATAACAGACTCCAAAGGACTCAGACAAAACAATAGACTCATTACATGAACAACGAGGCTTGATCAAATAAACCCACGCGACTCAACATTCCTTCCCTTAAACTGAAAGATTTTCAAACATTCAGTTTAGACAACATTAGTAACAAAAAATCATTCCTAAAACTGGTCATTCCTAAGTGCATAAANAAGATTTTCAAACATTCAGTTTAGACAACATTAGTAACAAAAAATCATTCCTGAAACTGGTCATTCCAAAGTGCATAAATCGAGCAACTTTCGTAGCTTCTGAAATAAAGGCACTTTGAGGGGTTTTGTAAATATATCAGCAACTTGGTCTTCACTTCTGCAAAAGGTAAGATCAATGATTCCATCGTTGACGTGATTTTTCAAGAAGTGATACTTCACGTCTATATGTTTACTTCGCCCATGTAAAACAGGATTCTTGGAGAGCTTAATTGTTGAACTGTTGTCACAATTAATTGGGGTTGGTCCTTGTTGCTTGAAATAGAGCTCTTTAAGAACTTTTCTCATCCAAATAGCTTGGCAAGCACATGAAGTTGCAGCAATGAACTCGGCTTCGGTTGTTGATAGTGTGACAATTGGTTGTTTCTTTGAAGACCATGAGACAGCTCCTGAACCTATCACAAAGACATAACCTGAAGTGCTCTTTCTACCATCTTGATCTCCAGCATAATCACTATCAGTAAATTCAATTAAATCTGACTTTTCTCCTTTCTTATAAAACAACCCATAACCAACAGTCCCTTGCAAGTGTCGAAAGATTCTTTTTGCAGCTAAAAGATGTATCTCCCTTGGGCATTTCCTGTACCTGCTAATAAGACTTACAACATGCATTATGTCAGGTCTCGTAGCTGTTAAATACATCAAACTCCCTACAATTTGCTTGTAGACAGTGCTATCAATCTTCCTTCCTTCAGGATCTCGAACAAGCTTCAAACCAACTTCAGTAGGTGTCCTAACAGAGTTGCAATTTTTCATTTGAAACCTGTCCAAAATGTCTTGCACATACTTCCTTTGAGAAATAAATATTCCAGCTGCAGATTGCACCACTTCAATGCCCAAAAAATAATGCATCATTCCAAGATCAGACATATCAAATTCAACCATCATAGATTTTTTAAATTTGTCAAACATGGCACTATCATTTCCAGTGAAAATAAGATCATCAACATATAAGAAAACAATGAGCAATTTTCCTCCATTTCCAGTCTTTGTAAAAAGTGTATGCTCATATGGACATTTCTTAAATCCCTCTTTAGAAAAATAAGCATCTAGACGGCTATACCAAGCATGTGGAGCTTGTTTAGCCCGTACAATGCTTTTTTGAGTTTATAAACCTTATTTTCTCTTCCAAGCTTCACATAACCGGAGGTTGATCAATAAATACCTGTTCTTCCAAGTCACCATGTAAAAATGTTGATTTCACATCCAATTGGAAAATAGGCCATGAGTTTTGTACTGCCAATGCAATCACTAGCCTAATTGTGTCATGTCTTGCAACTGGAGCGAAAACGTCTTTGTAGTCGATGTCGAACTCTTGTTTATAGCCCTTAGCGACTAAGCGTGCCTTGTACTTGTCAATTTCTCCATTCTCCTTTAGTTTTGTCTTGTATACCTACTTCACACCAATGCTCTTTTGCCCTTTTAGAAGCTCCTTCAACTCCCAAGTGTTGTTTCTTTCAATGGCTGGTATTTCTACATCCATAGCCTTCCGCCACTTTGACTCCTTGACAGAATCTTTGAAAGCTACAGGATCACAATCTGAAAAAAGAGCAAAGTAAGTAAGTGGATCCTCAGATTGGTCAATTCCGAGTACTTCAAAATTTGTCATCCATCCGAGCCTTTTTCGAACATGGCGTAGACGTGATTTAGCTACTGCATCAGTAGAATCTATTGCTGTTGGTGAAGTTTCAGCAGCTGTTGGGGTTGATGAATTTTCGGGAACATTAGCTGCTGGAATTTGTTGTTGTAGAGGCTGTTGCTGCTACCTTTCTTCTTCGTTTTTTCCATCAAAAAGGAATGGAAGTGTTTGTTGCTTGACATTGTTTTCTTTCCACGTCCAGAATCTTTCTTCATCAAAAATTACATCACGACTAATGACAATTTTCTTGGTGATAGGATTGTACAATTTGTACGCTTTTGACTGCTCACTAACACCAAGAAAAATGCATTTTTCTCCTTTGTCATCAAGATTTCTTCTCTTTTGATCTGGAATATGGGCATATGCTATACAACCGAAAATTTTGAAATACTTGACAGTTGGTTTACGTCCACTCCAAGCTTCTTGCGGCGTCACATTTTGAACTACAAGGGTGGGACTTCTGTTTAGTACATGAATACCCCAATTGACAGCTTCTAGCCAAAAACTTCTTGGAATCCTGCTCCTTGCCAAGATTGACCGCACCATGTTCATGATTGTACGATTCTTCCTTTCTGCAACGCCATTCTGCTGCGGCGTGTAAGCTGTTGTAAGTTGCTTTTGAATTCCATGAGTCTCACAGAAATTTGCAAATTCATGTGAGTTGTATTCACCACCACGATCAGTACGAAGAATTTTTATTTGGTTGCCAACTTCTTTTTCAACAAGAACTTTGTAGTTTTTAAAAGTTGTAAAAGCTTAAGACTTTTCCTGTAAAAAATACACCTATGTTTTTCAGCTAAAATCATCAATGAAGGTGATCAGGTATCTTTTATTTTTCTGCTGTAGAGTCTTCAATCCACCAAAACTTAGGTGACCATAGCAAATATGCCATAGCCATGCTGCATCGTTCACTTTTGCTGAGAAGCATGAATGAGTGGTGTTGTATAGATAAAGGAGGAACATACGATTTGCTGTCATGTTAACTTGAGCAATTAAGCCTAACTTTGCATCTTGAATTTGACATACTCCACCTTTGATAGAAATCTCGTACCCCTTCTCTTGCAGTTGACCCACACTAAGCAAGTTGGTCTTTAGATCTGGAACAAAAGGAACATTAGAGATACTGTGTGTGGAATTTTCTTTAGTTTGAATAGTTACCCTTCCTTTTCCCATAACAGAAACCGTGGAGTTGTCACCAAACTTAACGGTGTTGCGAAAAGATTCATCCAAGTCAGAGAATGCCCTCTTATCTCCACACATATGGTTGCTACAGTCAGTGTCTAAATACCACATGTTTGGTTGAGTTTCTTCCTTCACGTAACACACCATCAAAAGAGACACCTCTTCTTCCTTTTCTGCAAAGTTAGTTTTTTCTTCACCTTGTCTATTCAGATTAGTTCGGCATTCAGACTTGTAGTGGCCGTACCTATGACATCTATAGCACTCCACATTGGATTTGTTTGCTGACCTCGATTTATATGTAGTTGAGTAGTTGCCACCTCATCCTCTTCCTCTTCCTTGAAATTGGTTGTCATGGTGTTGGTGTTGGTGTTGGTGTTGATTTCCANACCACCTCGTCCTCTTCCTCTTCCTTGAAATTGGTTGTCATGGTGTTGGTGTTGGTGTTGATTTCCACGATCATAGGTTCCTCTGCCTCTGCCTCTGTCTCGACCTCTACCTCGGCCTCTGTCTCCTCTTGTCGCCGAGTGATTTTATGTTGAGGTCTTCAAAGATTGCTCCTCTTTCTCCTGCTGGTTAAATTTACGCTCATGAATCTGTCTCCTCTTGTCGCCGAGTGATTTTATGTTGAGGTCTTCAAAGATTGCTCCTCTTTCTCCTGCTGGTTAAATTTACGCTCATGAACCAACAAAAAACTTTGTAATTCGTCAATTGAAAGTTCATCAATATCATGAGATTCTTCTATGGAGAAAACAACAAAATTAAATTTTGGTGTCATGGATCGAAGAATCTTCTCTACTATGGTCACGTCATCTGTCTTGTCCCCATGGATCCACATCTTGTTCACGATCACCATTATTCGAGATAAATAATTTGTAACTGATTCTCCAGATTTCATTCGAAGTGTTTCGAACTCTATACAAAGTGCTTGAAGCTGCTACCTCTTTGCCCTTGCAGAACCTTGGTACTTCTTCTTCATGGAATCCCAAATATGTTTCGAAGTGTCTTTGCAAAGAATGGTTTCCAAGATTGAGCGATCAATTGCTTGGAAAAGATAATTCTTTGCCTTGAGATCTTTCAACCGCTGCCCTTCTAGCTTCGTTCTTTGTGCTTGTGTCATTGTCGCACTATCTGCTAGTTCCGTAATTCCTTCAGAGACGACGTGCCAATACTCCTTAGATCTTAAAAAATTTTCCATTAACATGCTCCAATGATCATAATGACAATCAAAGCGAGGAATGGACGGTTGAACAAAGTTGTCGGTGGCCATCGTTCACTATTGCTGCAAAAAATAAAACAAAGTGAAGGAGAAAAGAAATAAAGCTGCTGCAATACGTCCCTTCGTTCTCAAAAAACTCACCCTGTTTTTTGTTCTCTCAACCTCACTAGCAGACACCACACTTTGTTCTTTCTTCTCTCACTTTTTGTCAAACTCCTCACACTATTTTTGTGCTCTAATACCAAATGTTGACAAAAAGAGAAAGTTCTGAAACAAAAGACAAGATTTATTTATTGCTTCACTGCAAAAATACAATAACTCAAAAGCAAAAGCAAACTGCTATATTTAAAGAGCTAAATGTCAAACGGCTATAAAGAAAATATCTAGCCACTAACTCCTACCCAAGTGCCCAAAGACTAGGACTTGTAACAATATCAATTATTCCACCAATAACAGACTCCAAAGGACTCGGACAAAACAATAGACACATTACATGAACAAAGAGGCTTGATCAAATAAACCCACGTGACCCAACACTACAAACCTTCTCAAAAATTCAAACGATCACTACCCCTGAACTAGGTTCCAGGATCCGTCCATGACTGCAATCAATAAAATGAAAGGCCAAGTGGCAAGCACCAAAGCTGCTTTTATGCACTGGTGGGAATTGTGGTTTGTGTTGGGTAAACTTGAGTTGTTAGATGCCCTCACTACAATCCCCGTGCTCCTGAAACAGCATGTTTTTTTTTTAAAAGTAACGTATATATGTTCAGCAGCAAAGGAAGAAATATTTGTAANAATTTTCCATTAACATGCTCCAATGATCATAATGACAATCAAAGCGAGGAATGGACGGTTGAACAAAGTTGTCGGTGGCCATCGTTCACTATTGCTGCAAAAAATAAAACAAAGTGAAGGAGAAAAGAAATAAAGCTGCTGCAATACGTCCCTTCGTTCTCAAAAAACTCACCCTGTTTTTTGTTCTCTCAACCTCACTAGCAGACACCACACTTTGTTCTTTCTTCTCTCACTTTTTGTCAAACTCCTCACACTATTTTTGTGCTCTAATACCAAATGTTGACAAAAAGAGAAAGTTCTNTTCAAACTTCTCACACTATTTTTGTGCTCTAATACCAAATGTTGACAAAAAGAGAAAGTTCTGAAACAAAAGACAAGATTTATTTATTGCTTCACTGCAAAAATACAATAACTCAAAAGCAAAAGCAAACTGCTCTATTTAAAGAGCTAAATGTCAAACGGCTATAAAGAAAATATCTAGCCACTAACTCCTACCCAAGTGCCCAAAGACTAGGACTTGTAACAATATCAATTATTCCACCAATAACAGACTCCAAAGGACTCGGACAAAACAATAGACACATTACATGAACAAAGAGGCTTGATCAAATAAACCCACGTGACCCAACACTACAAACCTTCTCAAAAATTCAAACGATCACTACCCCTGAACTAGGTTCCAGGATCCGTCCATGACTGCAATCAATAAAATGAAAGGCCAAGTGGCAAGCACCAAAGCTGCTTTTATGCACTGGTGTGGTTTGTGTTGGGTAAACTTGAGTTGTTAGATGCCCTCACTACAATCCCCGTGCTCCTGAAACAGCATGTTTTTTTTTTAAAAGTAACGTATATATGTTCAGCAGCAAAGGAAGAAATATTTGTAAACAGACACATAATCTTTGATCAGGAGAGGCTGAGGAGGGTTGGGGTCTATCAGCTGGCAACTCTTGCCTTTAGCATATCTCCATCTCTTATTTAAAGGCCAAAGTAAAGCTTTCTTTCTTCAAAACTAAGACCGGTCTGATATAAATCCTAAGAAAGAAGTTGAAGATGAAGAACTTGGCATGGAAAGAATTATCATTCTGGATGTGTAGTCCCAGACACACCCCAATGTATTAAAAATTCCATCCAGTAACATGCAAATGAGTGAAAACTGACAGGCCAGTAGTGTGTGTGCATTATTTGCATGTAGAAAGGATAAATAATCCAACACGAGTCCTGTATTTTTATCTTTTACATTTACTGATGTTACAGTGTAATACTTTGGTGGACAAACAGGTTAGCAGCTCAGCTTCTGAGTCACCAAGTAGTGAAGTTTCTCCATTAGAAAGCGTAATTGAAGACATGCAGTCGCGGATTAGAAGACTTGAACGGTGGCAAACAATCAATGCAGTACTTCCCATATTCTCTCCATGATATCGTTACCCTTTGATTTAACACAGGATTTTACCTTCTTGTCAAAAAAAAAATAACCCATACATTAACTCAATTTGAAAAGTACATTTATCTTATTATTTCATTGCTGGTGTTGTGGACATTTCTGATGTCTGCTTTTGTTGGCTATTCAGTCTATCAAAGGAANTAACCCATACATTAACTCAATTTGAAAAGTACATTTATCTTATTATTTCATTGCAGGTGTTGTGGACATTTCTGATGTCTGCTTTTGTTGGCTATTCAGTCTATCAAAGGAAGCACCAATGACTATCGTGTTTGAATTGATTTATTGCAAGTCCTCCTTTACCTAGATTTTTTTCCTCTTACAAAATTGACCTCAACAGATTCCCAACTTCTTCACAGCTTGTTCATAGTAACTCCTGAGAAATACCGGGGAAGGCCTCTCTAAGTAACTTATTCACGTTACATAATCTGTAATTTTTACACTGTCTAAGGCTGTTATTTATTAGCTCCGTTGCATGGAAGACTTGTACTTTTGATGCAATTGCTGAGAGTTGTGTCATGAATTTTGAAAAGGAACAACATAAAACAATCTTGTATCGTACTCTTAGTTGANAGTCTAAGGCTGTTATTTATTAGCTCCGTTGCATGGAAGACTTGTACTTTTGATGCAATTGCTGAGAGTTTGGTCATGAATTTTGAAAAGGAACAACATAAAACAATCTTGTATCGTACTCTTAGTTGAACGCAATGGTGAAATACAATATTGATGTTCCCAATATTATTACATAGTAATCTAGTTTCTTCCAGCTTGTATTTGTGATATTTGGACTTGGATGACCAATAAGAATAAATGGGGCCACCATTGCATGGTGCAATGGTAAAAGTATCGTGCTAACAATCATGGTGTTATGGGTTCAAATTAGAGTCAATTTGTGTAAATGGTTTGTACCCCTCGTATTTTTTTTGACGAGAATTTGTATCGGACGCTACCCTCTCCAAGTATCCTATTAACAGCCATTAAATTGGGTAATGACCCTTTCCTAAGGTTTAATTAGAAAAATTAGCATTCTGGTTTTGTAATTGGACCTCTTTTTGCAGGTTATTTTGGGCAGCTAAAAAACTAAGTCTTGAATGTGTTGGAAGGTTGTGATTTCCCTTGGTTATTGCATGAACTGCTGCAATCAGCAGTGGCACTGGAAGACTCACTACAGTTATGCTGGCAACTAATGACCTTTTCATTTATCTCATGAGTGGTTTTGGGGGCAAGACAGCTATAGGTGACAATTTGCCCTATTAATTTGGACTCGACACAACACAATTTTAAAATTGATAAGAGCGATAAATAAATATAATAACTTGCTTGAATTAATATTTGACACTTACAACACTTAAATAGATTTTTTTAAGAGTATTGATACAAATAGAACCCAAAAATACTAACAATTGAATGACATATCACGACATGAATTGATACTCTTTTTTTTTTTTTTAATACTCCTAGCTATAAGATCAGCTGTCTTAATCATGATTTTGGAAGTGAGCTGAACTATGGGTGTAAATAATTCTTTTCAATGGGAGATATGACAACATATATCAATGATGATGTCGTGTATTAGTATCACTATCATTATCACTTTTGTATCGAATATTTACTCAAACTAAGGAGTTCTTTTTTGCGGATGTGCTATCCATGAATTTGCTTCAAAAAACCTGGCCATAGATGTCTATGAAAATGCAACTACAGATCAAAAAGTATTAAAGATGCACACATAAACCACTTGAATGGCAGGGGAGGTCTCATCGACGACAAATGTGAGTTTGGTGGTGCACAACCAGCATCATCACAGAACTCTGGACATCTTTCGAGGTGTCTAAACTGGCCCAACAAAGGCATCTGCCTCGACACATTTGCGGTTGGCTTGAATGAAGCTATGAATTTGGCGGAGACTGGACGAGAAGAGCATCCATCCAGAGAAGGTTCTAATGCAAACAAAGATTGCAGTATTCAAGTCCAAAGATTCAGTGTATGGAAAACAGGCTTGTTGAAACGAATGGGTGATTGTCAGACCAACTGCACTCCCTGTGCATGAGATGAAGCTTGGGGTCTGGTTTCAAAGTTCCAGTATGTGAAAATACCTTAATGGCAGCTACCTTTGGATTTCATCCACTGTGACCTGTCGAATTAATCCTAGCTACTCATCCTCAGTAAGGGCTCGCTCAAACTGAAAATGGCTGTTCACATTGCAAGTAGTATTTACTCATATCCAGGTGCTATATTCACAATATCTATACCTGGATATGAAAATAAAGAAGGAAAAGAGTTTTCCATCATATATAAACTAATCCAGTTCAATATATCATACTATGGAGCAAATTTCCATAAATTCAAATATAAATAAGAAAAAAAAAGTAGTTTTTGTTCCGAGGATAAATCTGTACAGGATATATATAAATCCATGTTCAAATTATTGTTCCAACATTCCTAACCTAGGGTAGTCATACTAGGCTATTACCATGGTAATTGTCGTGACATTGGATCCCACACCAACCAACCTGTGTTCCATACTGCTTTCCCCCACAAGCAAGCTTCCACCAATCCATACAATCAAATACAATACTTGTGATCGTAAAGTAAAAAAATTGAATATTTTGTTGGCCACACTGAAGGTAAATTTCTCATCTTTTAGCTTGAGAAAACAGAAGCTTCTAAGGAAGAATTCCTTCACTTTTAGTATAATACATAGCAACTGCAAGTACGATGATGAAGAGAATAACCCACAACCTCAGTCCTGCAATATAAATAAGTACATAGATTGAGAAGGATGATATGTAAGAAAGCAGGACTTTCAATGGGGTGTTTCAAGGAATAAAAAACAGGGCCCCCAATCTGTCATGTTCAAGTCAGCTAACTCGGCCCAGCCGAGTTGGGGTCTAATAGGTAGCCCCAACAAAAGGAATATCCAGAAGAAACCGTTCCAACAATGCTTTTAAGTATAAGAGAAGTACATATTTATAGTGCATTTAAATATTATTTAANCAACTGTGTAGTTAATAATTTTTGGATCATTTTAACAATTCAATTAAATAACATGCACCAANTTTTAAGTATAAGAGAAGTACATATTTATAGTGCATTTAAATATTATTTAATAAACAGAATATATCAGAACAAATTAGTCTGCAAATTTGAAGGTCAACCCCCGTCTCCCAAAATAGGGTCACTCAAATAAAGACTCAACCTTGGGCTGATACTGTTCGGCCATAAGTCATAGTTCATGTACCTCAAATCAGCTAGACCCGGTTTTAGCCCATGGCTGGTGTTCTGAGTATATGGGCAGGCAAACCATTGCAAGTAACATAATAGTTGCAGATACTTTCGTTAGAGTAGTCTAGTATTTTCTAGTATTAAGGTTAGTTTAGTCATGTTCTTTGCTTTGTGTTGCCTTACTATATAAGAACCTTACATTTTAGTATTCAACGTAATCGTATATTATAGACTGGTTTAGACCTAATAAATTCTCTTCTTTCTCTTTCCTTTTGTGATCAATTCTATCATGGTATCAGAGTAGTTATAATCCAAGACTTCAGATTACAAAAAGCAGAAAGGTAAAAAAAAAAATCACGCCAGCATCGCTGGTGATGCCATCATGCTGACGTTATCCTTTTCCGACTGTGAAGACCACCATTAGACTTCAAATTTCATGGGATTTCCACCGGTATACTTTGTTTTTCATTTTGAACTCATTTGGTAAGTGTTTCTATTTTTGAATATTTTCGGCTAAAAATGTTAGAATTCTTCGATCTGTAAGAACTAGGATTTTTTACTACAATTTTTGGTTCAAATCTTTTCTAACAGGTGCGACTAAGCTTCCATGATCATCTCTTGAGAGACCCAAAGTTTTTTGAGGAATTTTTGGCTTTATTTTGGCCACCAGGGATTCAATTTCGACATCTCTGTTCTTTGTTGCGCCTGTTTCTGTTGTTGTGGGTAGGGGTGTTCACCCTACCCTACGGTAGGAAATATAGTCTTCCGTCTTCCTATCCGATACTTTGCAGAATAATTTTTTCTTAGCCTATCCAACCCGATCAACTGTGGTATTTCTACTCGACTTCCTACCCGATTAATCGGGTAGGAAGTCGGGTAAACCCTTGTGTAGTTAATAATTTTTGGATCATTTTAACAATTCAATTAAATAACATGCACCAATTTAACAATACAATAAATCAATAACAGTAAAACATAAAACAACTATAATAACAATTACAATAAAACATAAGAAAGCAGAAACATCAATTCATCATAATTGTTACACAAATACAATAACAATTATTTTAAATTTAAACTATATGAAACACATTAAAATCATAATTGTTCCAATAGATAATCAATTCACCACAAATCATGTAACCTACACAAAAAACAAGTCTATGTTTTTGCAACTCAAACATCCACAACAATAATAATGTTATAATATAAATTATATCACACAAATACTCTTATAATTACTAAAAAAAATATAAAAAAGTTAAATATATTTTTTGCAAGTAGAGTAGGGTAGGAATGCAAAAATTGATGAGTATTTCGCATTCTTACCCGATTTAATCGAAAGACCAAAAACTCATCCGCATTCCTATCTGATTTTTGCGGCTAGCTGTTCAGTAGGGTAGGGTAGAAAATTGCGCCCAATCGAAAATTTAAACACCCTTAGTTGTGGGCTTTGTCCTCTGGTTGATCGAAGCACTGATTTTTGTTGTTCTATATGCTGGATTGCTGGCTCAGTATTCTTACTTGCTTTGAATTTGATTGTCTTCTGGCTTGGTTTTGGCTTTTCTTACTTCGGTGTTTGAAGGAATGTGTCCCCTGGATTTTGACTTTCCTGCTTCAGTTTGGTTGGTTTGTTTGAACAGTGGTTGTGATATTGGGTTTGATCTGTTTGAGTAGTGGGTTACTGTTTGGCTGTTATTGTTGGCTGGATTTTTTGATTTAATGGCTTGTTAGGCTATAATCTTGCTAGCTTTCTTGTGGACCTTGGTCTTTGATTGTAACTCTTGCAGGCTAATCATGGTGACTTCTACTTCACATCACAAGTATCGACGCCGAGCTACTTCGGATGAATATACCTTTTGTCGTAAAAAGGGCCATTGGAAGGCTCGGTGCCCAAAATTGGTGAATAAGAGTGCTAAGGGGTCACTAAATCAGCCATTCAACAATAGAGACCGTCATACGGTAGCTGTCTTACCACAAGTGGATGGGTCATCTTCATCAGCCCCCTGCCTAACTATGATTGCTGATCAATTGCAGAAGGTCATCTCTTTCCATTAGCCTTGTGCTCTCACAATCTCTCCTTCCATAAGTGTGTTCCATGCGGGTCCCTCAGGTATATCTCAAACCGCCTGAGTCTTAACTCAGGTGTTACACATCATGACTAGTGATTCATCTTTATTTGCTTCTATTATCTCTCTTCCTTATGTATTTGTGCTTGCTGCCAATGGAACTCCAATGTCTTTGGCTAATATTGGGTCTGTTATTTCTTCCCAACTTACTCTTCCAGATGTTTATTACATTTTTTAACTTACATTAAATTTAATCCCAGTTAGTCAACTTTTTGATTGTGGATTCTTAATTCATTTCTCTTCTTCTAGTTGTATAGTGCAGGATCCATGGTTCAAGAAAATGATTGGGACTAGCCGTAGAAAGGGAAGACTGTATGTGTTGGAGGAGCTACATGCTCCAAATGTTGCTGCCTCCACTCAATCTATCGTCTTTTCATTTGAGTCCACTGTTATCTAGTTTTAATTTGTGGCATTCTCGTCTTCGTCATGTTTCACATTCACGTTTAAAATTCTTGACTTCTACTAGTAATCTGGAAAGTTTAGAGTGTTATGACATTTCGAATTATAGTGGAAACAAGTTAGCCAAGTTTACTACATTCTTATATATGGGACCTGCTCCTATTCCTTCACAAGTAAGGTCCAGATATTACGTCTCTTTCATTGTTGATCATATCAGCTACTGTTAGGTATATTTGATGAAATGTCAATTTGCATTTTTTTTCCATATTCACTGCTTTTCGTGGTATGGTACACACTCAGTATTCCTCTATTATTAATGTTTTCAGTGTGATCAAGGAGGTGAATAATCCTTTACTTTTTTCTATGATTTGTTGTAATCTAATGGTACTATTTATCAATTCTCATGTACTGATACCCCCGAACAAAATGGTGCTGTTGAGCGCAAACACCGCCACATTATGGAGATAACTTGTTCTCTCCTGTTGTCAGTAAATGTCCCTAGCCCCTTTTGGGGGGAAGTAGTTCTCACAGCAGTTCACTTGATCAATTGCATTCGTACCATTCTCACTTTTAGCATATTTCCATTAGAAAATTTGTGTGGTAAGCCACTCGATTATTTCTCTTTACGTGTGTTTGGTTGTACTTATTTTGTCTTTACTTCCTAGTATTCTTCGTTCTAAGCTTTCTGTTCGTTCAACTTTATGTGTCTTTCTTGGTTATGGGGAGGGTAAAAAGGATATCGTTGCTATGGTCCTATTACACGTAAACTATATGTTTCTCGTCATGTTGTCTTTATGGAACATATTCTTTCTTTACGATTCCATCTAGTTCCTCCTCTCTACATAAATCTGATCTCATTTATATTGATCCCTTTCCTGCTAATGTTCCCACTGACACATATGTTGATATTACTGTGTCTGACTCGCCATCATCTTTAGCTTGACACACTTTCTCTCCATTTTCTATCTTCTACTATACGGTTTGCAGATTACTTTACCAAATTTCACACCATAGCACGTTACTCAGCAGAAGAAGAACGAGCAACTACAATTTACTTCTTGCTATATAAGGGCCTTTACATTTTAGTATTCAATGTAATCGTATATTACAGACTAGTTTAGATCTAATAATATTTTCTCTTTCTCTTCTCTTCTCTCTTTTCTTTTGTGATCAATTCTATCAACTTTAATATTTGTTGCCTAGTATTAAAAAGTCGAGGGAGGCACATACCATTTTTCTCCTCATCCTTCACAATTGTCACCCTTACACTCGAGTCCAAGGATGCAGAGACCAAAGACCTGTATTATAAACACACATTCACTATGTAGTTTTTAGGGAGGACAGGCATGTTGTAGCTTATGTTGATTAGAAAAGAAAATTAATGATTTTTTTTTTAAATGAGAACCTTGAATCCTGCGAGAAAGCTAATGCTGTCACAAGGCCAAGATGTGCTTTTCTGACAATAGTCTGCACTCGCATGCTGGTGGAGTTTAAAATTAAAACATTTCCTTGAATTGTCCCTCTGCATATTGACCAATGGCAAGTTAGGAAAAAAAAAAAAAAGTGCTCAAGGAAATGAAGTAGCTGGCAACAAGGATGACAGTGACTAACGCACCCTTCCTACAAGAAACCTCAACATAGTTACAACGGTGACTGCTTTCACAGAAATGTCAACCCCTCACCCCCCCCCCCAAAAAAAAAAAAACAAAGAAAAAAAGAGTGATGAGAGACGTCATAATTTTACGATGTCTTAGGCACATATTTCAATATCTCACTTCATACAACCATATCACAATACCTTTAAGACAATAGTGTAAATGAATGCCACAACCACTTGAAGCTAATAATAAAGAACTTACACTGCAAGGAGCTTTCCGTCAGTTGAAACACTGAAAGCAGAAATTGGGTCTCGAACAATGCACTTTGAGCTCATCATCTTCCATGAGGTAGTATTCCATTTCACAATGCTTCCACCTTGCCCTAAACATTTAGAAACAATGTTCATGATGGTTAGGTCATAGAAGAGTATAGTTGAAGGATTTGCTTTGAGAATGAAATAGGAGGAACATAATTGATATTTTCTATCCACCTGGCATCGCTGTGACATATAGAACTAGATTCTTGTCACTAGCTTGTGAGAACCTGCAGAAACCAAAAACCTCATCCTGGACATGATGAACAACTCGATTAGAAACAAAGTTGTGGAAGAAAACTTAAACTACATGAAAGTTTATCAAGGTGAAAAGTTACTCAATATGTAGAAAGCATAGACAGTCATCATCCAAACGTTCAGTAAGGAGTTATAGGTCAATTCATCAAACTGAACAAATCTTCATTAAAGGAGCATACGCTTACCATGCACTGCATGTCAACCACATCAAACCTCACCAACTACTAACCAAAAAAATTTGAGGAGGAATGCTAGCATATACATGCTATGCCAAATGTCCTGCCCCCAACAAGAAGTTTATACAAAACTTTGGTTCCATATGTACTATATATAATTTACAAATAATTTCTTACATTTTCCTTTGTTAAAGAAGCTATAGAAGTTGATGAGTCAACATTCCAAACCCTACCAGGGCCACCACTTCCCACAGAGACAAGGTATTTTCCATCGGGGCTGCAAGACAAAAACATAGCCAGTTTTATGAGAAAACTTGCATCACAAATGAATAGGAACCTCTTTGTTTGCAAAATTTATGAGTTCCAGGTAGCAACAAATAAAAAACACAATTCAATACAACGATGTAGGTATTATAGCGAACCTGAAATCTAAATCCTTCACAGAGGCATGGGCATTAGCCTCATCAAGAATAAATTCCATGCTAGGCCATTTGAAAACCCTCAACTTGCCATCCTGTACTGTCACCAGAAATGGATACTAAAAACTACTCTCCATAAGAATAGTATAAAGACAAGGTAGCTGGAGACCAAGAATGCAGAATGCCTATGGTAGAAAACAATGATACATTCAATCTAAATCCACCTCGTCCAATTCAGAGGTGGGAGCCCCTTTAATCAAGAGGATCCAGGACTTGCATTTGGGAAATATTTTACAAGATGCAGATCCTAAAATGTGCATCTTGAGATAGAAGATAGCTGATCATCAGTAAACCATACAATAACTTCTGCTCTTCATGTACGTGCACTTTGTAGCAAAAAAAAATATCAGGCATTGTTCAATACATAATTTATGTGGATGATTGCGAAGGGTCCAATATGCATTTCTTTCTAGTTTGGTGAAAGAGATGCCTACAAGAAACAACTTTGAAGATTTCTTTCCATTACTTATCCTGTGAAAGTGTGAATTGATGTTGAGTAAAAGGGAGGGGGAGTCAGTGAACCACTTGCTCCTGCATTATGAAGTTGTCAGGGAACTGTTGCATTTTTCATTCGCTTGATTGGGTAGGTTTTGGTGATGTCGCAAGCAATTCAGATGGTGTTGTATTGTTGTTGAGGTTGTAGAGCCAAGATGGGGATCCTCTTTGCCTAATATGGCATAGATGAATTTAAATACTTCTGAGGGGGTTGAGCTACCCCTGCATGAGCTCAAATCATTATGTTCAATGTTCAATCTTCTTTGTTTGCTTTGATGAAGTCTTTCCAAGACTTCATCAAGGCCTTTAGATTCATTATAGATTTTCAGCGGGACTTTTTATGGTAAACTGCTTGTAGATGTTTTAGTTCTGCACTTCAATAGAATTTTGCTTATCAAGAAGAAGATCTAATACACTTAAACCACAATCATTGACAATATAATCAGATCAAGTAGTTGTCCACATCCAAAAAGAAAAAAAAATTCGAAAAATTGAAATGAAAACAAAGCAGAGTTAAAAATGTAGATGACCACTCCATTTTCGAGAGAGATTGGAAGCATGATTCAAAGTATTGGCCAATACCAAAATGATTTGGCAGAGTCATATCCAACAATAGAACCTTTCGTTTCGAGACTGACCACTCCATTTTAAAGAGAGATTGGAAGCAAGATTCAAAGTATTAGGTAATACTGAGATGATTTGGCAGAGTCATATCCGACTATGGAACCCTTTCGTTTCGAGACTACTACATGTTTGTGTAAATCAAGAGTCACCCTCGACTTGTGCTTGATTGAGAGATGTTTTAGATGACTCGGATGACATAGTCAATTGATCACAATGTATGCTATGATACTATTCCATTATGTTGGAATATGACAAAAATCTTTTGCCATTTCTAAATTCTTGAACCTATTATTTCATGCATATCACCAATTCCATCAAGCAATGTTGTGGCTCATTGCCTATCCAAGAAATTGAATGATACCGCAAACTTGAATCATGAGTGCAAGTGCTGTCATGTGTTAGGGTGTATACATGTTCATGTTTGCATGTCCACGAGTGCGTGCTAGAGTGTGCGCACTTGCCAATGTGTGACTAATAGAGGGAGAGGTCAGAATATTCAAAAAGTCCACAAAACTTGCAGTAACAACAATATTTATAGAACTCAATAAAAGCATATTTAGACTTTGTCTATTAGAAAATCTATGTGATCTATATGTTGAGTTGAACTGAACTTTGAAACGAAGAATAGTGAAAAAAAAAAGAGGAGCTCCACCTCACCACCAACAGCAAGAACAGAACCCCCATCATTAAAGGTCAATGCTAATTGTTGTCCAACATCTTCCAATTGATGAAGAAGTTTCTCAGATGATTTTAGACTCAACTTTTGACCATCATTGCTCTTGACTGCATCCCATTCAAACCAACTACACAATATAAGCACAATTTCCCTAAATAAGTTGCAAGCAACAACGAAGGTTGAAAAAATGAAAACATGCAGAGTTTGGATTATGAGTTGTCTCATCTAACAGCCACTACGTTACTATTTCCCTTAGAAGCTTATCATGTACAAGTCAATACTCATGTTCATATCACTACAGACTGCAACGTAATGTTGGCAAGAGCATATCTTTTTGGTGTATATTCAAACGAAGTCCAACAAGTAGATTGCACGTTCAGCAACAAATTATAATGTATTAGGTAGGCCATCAAGGCACCTAAATTGGAAGGGAGGGTGCGTATAAGGGGGCAACATATCATGCCCACCCCTACAAAAACCAAACAAAAAGGACAAATGAAAAGAGAAAAATGGCAGATTCCATTGAAGCAAACATGCAATGTGAAACCCTTACATGCATTGTATTTCATTAAAATAAATTAATGGTGAAAAGGAATTTTTTTTCCTAAGTTTTGGGGAGGTAATTGTAATAACCCAAAACTTTTGGTGAGCAAATTCAATGATTAAAATTTTGTTTTTTTATATAGTTTAAGTGAGCTTGGAAATGAAATATTTTGGTAATGTTTCGGAAACATTTAGGAAATAAGATAAAAATCGTAACACCTCAAAATATAGGAATTCTTATATTCATTCAATGATTCGTTTTTTTTTCCATGAAAATGGAAACGTTTCGAATGTTTTGAAACGAAATTTAATTGTCTGTGGAAAAGTGCCAAAGATTGGACACTTGTTCACCTATAAATTGTATAGCACGTGTGTGGTTATGTTATGTTGGCAAAAAATGTGTAGTAGAGAAAAGTGGGTGTGTTTATGTCTCTAGTATATAGAGTATATTAAAAGAAGTCTGGAAAGGAAAACCGAAAGAAAGGGGAAGAAAACGAGGGAAATAGAAGAAGAGAGAAAGTTTTAGTTGGGAAAGGACAAGAAAAAGAAAAAAAGAGGAGAATAACTTAGAACCTAAGACTTTTTAATTGGTAAGAAGCTTTTAGTTATGCTATTTGTTGTAAGTAGAAGTTATGTTCATGTATCGAAATATCCAAATTAGATTTAAATTTTGATTTTGGTTATAATGAATTCGTGAATATAGCAGATATTGAAAATGAATTTGATTAAAAGTGGAATTAGCATCAAGTATTTTGTCATGAAAAGTGTAATTATTCATTAAATAAAGAGCAAGAACAATGTTTATTAAA
Source organism: Ilex paraguariensis (assembly GCA_963454935.2). Lineage (NCBI taxonomy): Eukaryota > Viridiplantae > Streptophyta > Magnoliopsida > Aquifoliales > Aquifoliaceae > Ilex > Ilex paraguariensis. The sequence goes on from CAUOFW020001391.1 coordinate 1,788,785, forward strand.
ATTTAAATGATAATTCGTTTAAGTCTAGGGTTTGCTATAAAAAAATTATGGTTGCTAAGATTTCTGTTAGGAAGCTAGAATATGAGATTAAAGATATTGGAATTTATTTCGCATGCTGGAAATTTAATTAAAAAGATTGTCGTATTTTCAGCATTCATTGGCAAATTGAATAGCCGATGGAAAAACAGTGATAATTTTCTTTAGAAAACTTGGATTCGTGCACCGTCCGATGCATTGGAANTAAATTGAATAACCAATAAAAAAACAGTGATAATTTTCTTTAGAAAACTTGGATTCGTGCACCGTCTGGTGCATTGGAAATTAGATTCAAAACTTGTTCCAATGGTGTATTGTAGAACACTAGATTATCCCCATGTCGATACAGTTTTTTGTTTTAAAATGACTAAAAACCAGGGCTGATTATTATGGACAGATTTGTTACCCGACAAAAAAGTAATTGTAATGCTTTTCTTGGGAAGCCGTTTATAGCCCATGACCTATGGTTAGAAGCTTAGAAAGTCTACTTTAGAATGGTTTTGGTTTCATGTTCATTTAGTAAGGATAAAAAGGCTATTCTTAGTACAACAGTGAGATGAATTCGCTTATTACCTCAAGGCATCTTAAGTGTCCGAGAAAAGGTATGAGTGAAAGGAATGCGCAAAAATGGGGCTAAAATGACTCGATCTGAGTTAATTTGATTGTGATATAAAAGAAAAAGAAAACAAGTAAAAAAAATTAGCGCAAATCATTTAACTATTCATACACTCACTTAATCATCAGTTAGGATGACAACACCGATCGGTCGACCACTCTAGCCGTCCGTTGATGGCTCCACACCAATCATTTCACTAGTTATTTTATTGATAGTTTTGGGTTCCTCGTCATTGTACACCCAAACATGCTTTAATCTTAGTTTTACACTTTAATCATTCTTAAGGTGTCTAAAGCAAAAATTGGATAAATGGGTTAATTCACAATGTCCTTTGAAATTTTTTAAAGTCTTTGAAATACGATAAACCATTCCCATATGCATTTCTTGAATTATTTTAGAGTCGACACTCTTTTGCATTTGTAGATATGCTAATTGTTATGGTCAATAACTACTATCAGTTCCACCTAGAGATCGATGGTAAAGTAGTGTGGTGTATTTGTTGGTGGTAAAAAGTGAGTGTAACGCTTCATAACAATTAAAAATAAAAGTATATGATATACAAAGTTTAGCTTTCTTATGTGAAAATCAACTTTGACAAATTTATTTGAGTTGAGTTCCTTAAATTATAGATCAAATATACTTTTGTGAAAAGTTTGTGGTTTCAATATTAGCCACTGTGCCGAGTTATTAATAGCTTGACATAGCATGTTGTTGATTTTGACATTGAGTAAATGTTGTGAGATAGTTTGACATTGCTTAAATATTATAGATAGTTTGAAATTGCTTAAATGTTGTTGTTTGACTCGTGGCTCATGTGGAATATCTACTATTTTGATATATGAGGTTGACTTGAGTTCCAAAGTGGGTTGATATCACTTTTGTTTTGATTTGGTTTGGATTGTGCACATATTTTGGGTGGAATGATATTTAATACATATTTTCATTGTATTTCCATTGATTATGATGTTCGATACATTCAAGAAAATTACTCGTTTATGAATGTTGAAGTCTAGAGTGAGATTCAGTACAACAATAACATGGTAGAGAAAGATTAAGGAAACTGTTTATGTACATAGTGTACGTGAGTATTTTGTTTCCTTCTTGTAAAGGGATGAAATACCTATAGTTTTTGTTTCATGCGACATCGTTGTGTATTCTGTCACCTAAATTATCTATTTTATTAGATTATCAATTGAGATTGTTAGTTTTTCATACGTTCTTACATTCCTAGTGCAAGAATTGTCACGTATTAAGTTACCCTTCCATCTTAGGAAAACTAAAGAGGTCTCTCGAAATGGGTGTGACATGAAAGGTGAGAAATGCAAAACAACACTTATATTATGGTAGGTCTATGATGGTCAGCTGAATTGCCTATTTGGGCAAACACGTACACCAAGGAAGAAAGATGAAAATTCATATTTGCGCCTATTTCAGCAATTACGAATCCTAGATTTAGTAACCAACCTCTATCCGACACTAGAAGGATTGCACATATTATGTGTATGTTCCTTCACACTCCTCATATCCGTTCCCTAAAATGTTTCGGTCATTACAACTGATCGTACAAATGTATTTGTGAAATGTAAAGTTCTCCTGTCACGTGGTGGTAAACAAAAGACATGACAAGTAACCTCATTTAGCCCCATCCAATATCAAGAATAATAAACCATTGATGAAATAGGCTGGGAGATGAACAATAACTGCTAATAGATGCTTGCGTAAATACCATGGCTGTTAGAAGACCAGACCAGAAAGCCATGATTATATCAATTCCTAGAATTTCAACTGGTATTGGTGCCCCAACTATAAACCAAACACAGAAACAAAATATAATAAAAGAAAAAGTAGTTCAAGTTCAAATCCCTCATTTCAATATGTTTCAGTAATGTTGGAGTGGAGTTTCCGTATTATTAGACAACTTTGTGCCAATAACATAGCAAAGTACACAAGAACACTACCTGCAACCTTTTGGTAATGAACAAATAAGACCTTCCCCTCCAGGGTGCACAGCAATTCTGTATGGCAAATCACCACCAGTTCCAAGCTTTGCCACCTTCAATAAAAGACATGTAAAGGCAGAAGTATCATAAAAGATAAAATCCAACACTTCACATTATCGGATGAGTGAAAGTGCTTTTACGTTGTAGCTCATTGGCACCTTTTGCTTTTACAAACCAACAAAAAGATTTAGTTTAGAAAACAAATTGCCTTAATTAATACATTCCGAAATGAATAAACAATTGTGTGTGTGTGTGTGTGTTGTAATCGAAGGTATAAGAAAGGAATGAATGATTGTTTTTACGGCCTAAACACACACACACACGCACACNACACTTTAATCATTCTTAAGGTGTCTAAAGCAAAAATTGGATAAATGGGTTAATTCACAATGTCCTTTGAAATTTTTTAAAGTCTTTGAAATACGATAAACCATTCCCATATGCATTTCTTGAATTATTTTAGAGTCGACACTCTTTTGCATTTGTAGATATGCTAATTGTTATGGTCAATAACTACTATCAGTTCCACCTAGAGATCGATGGTAAAGTAGTGTGGTGTATTTGTTGGTGGTAAAAAGTGAGTGTAACGCTTCATAACAATTAAAAATAAAAGTATATGATATACAAAGTTTAGCTTTCTTATGTGAAAATCAACTTTGACAAATTTATTTGAGTTGAGTTCCTTAAATTATAGATCAAATATACTTTTGTGAAAAGTTTGTGGTTTCAGTATTAGCCACTGTGCCGAGTTATTAATAGCTTGACATAGCATGTTGTTGATTTTGACATTGAGTAAATGTTGTGAGATAGTTTGACGTTGCTTAAATATTATAGATAGTTTGAAATTGCTTAAATGTTGTTGTTTGACTCGTGGCTCATGTGGAATATCTACTATTTTGATATATGAGGTTGACTTGAGTTCCAAAGTGGGTTGATATCACTTTTGTTTTGATTTGGTTTGGATTGTGCACATATTTTGGGTGGAATGATATTTAATACATATTTTCATTGTATTTCCATTGATTATGATGTTCGATACATTCAAGAAAATTACTCGTTTATGAATGTTGAAGTCTAGAGTGAGATTCAGTACAACAATAACATGGTAGAGAAAGATTAAGGAAACTGTTTATGTACATAGTGTACGTGAGTATTTTGTTTCCTTCTTGTAAAGGGATGAAATACCTATAGTTTTTGTTTCATGCGACATCGTTGTGTATTCTGTCACCTAAATTATCTATTTTATTAGATTATCAATTGAGATTGTTAGTTTTTCATACGTTCTTACATTCCTAGTGCAAGAATTGTCACGTATTAAGTTACCCTTCCATCTTAGGAAAACTAAAGAGGTCTCTCGAAATGGGTGTGACATGAAAGGTGAGAAATGCAAAACAACACTTATATTATGGTAGGTCTATGATGGTCAGCTGAATTGCCTATTTGGGCAAACACGTACACCAAGGAAGAAAGATGAAAATTCATATTTGCGCCTATTTCAGCAATTACGAATCCTAGATTTAGTAACCAACCTCTATCCGACACTAGAAGGATTGCACATATTATGTGTATGTTCCTTCACACTCCTCATATCCGTTCCCTAAAATGTTTCGGTCATTACAACTGATCGTACAAATGTATTTGTGAAATGTAAAGTTCTCCTGTCACGTGGTGGTAAACAAAAGACATGACAAGTAACCTCATTTAGCCCCATCCAATATCAAGAATAATAAACCATTGATGAAATAGGCTGGGAGATGAACAATAACTGCTAATAGATGCTTGCGTAAATACCATGGCTGTTAGAAGACCAGACCAGAAAGCCATGATTATATCAATTCCTAGAATTTCAACTGGTATTGGTGCCCCAACTATAAACCAAACACAGAAACAAAATATAATAAAAGAAAAAGTAGTTCAAGTTCAAATCCCTCATTTCAATATGTTTCAGTAATGTTGGAGTGGAGTTTCCGTATTATTAGACAACTTTGTGCCAATAACATAGCAAAGTACACAAGAACACTACCTGCAACCTTTTGGTAATGAACAAATAAGACCTTCCCCTCCAGGGTGCACAGCAATTCTGTATGGCAAATCACCACCAGTTCCAAGCTTTGCCACCTTCAATAAAAGACATGTAAAGGCAGAAGTATCATAAAAGATAAAATCCAACACTTCACATTATCGGATGAGTGAAAGTGCTTTTACGTTGTAGCTCATTGGCACCTTTTGCTTTTACAAACCAACAAAAAGATTTAGTTTAGAAAACAAATTGCCTTAATTAATACATTCCGAAATGAATAAACAATTGTGTGTGTGTGTGTGTGTTGTAATCGAAGGTATAAGAAAGGAATGAATGATTGTTTTTACGGCCTAAACACACACACACACGCACACACATATATATATATATATATAACAATGCATAATTGGGGCTCACAGGCTGATCGGAGAGGGAGTTGGAGTTGAAATCAAAGTAGGAAAGAAGAAGAGCATTGGGAATGCCGCTACGTCCTGCGCCGCCACCTCCGGCGAGGACCAGATAATTCTCGGTGGCAATTGGCGGTGGAGGATTTTCGCCGGAAACTTCACCACAGTCGTTTTCCGGACGATCAACGTCTTCCGATGCTTCAGATCTGATTGCGCTCTTGGGGACCCAGGCAGTCCCGTAGAGTGGAACACCGTACTTCTTGCAATTCCCAGAGTCTTGGCTGCTCTTCCCCATCTCCTCCCTCTCTCTCTCTCCCGACCCGTTTTCAAGTTTTAGAAGTGATTGAAAATAATAATAATAATGAATTTATAATTAGAGCTTTTTGCACTTGAAACCCTAAAAGATGTTTTAATTTTTACTTTATACCCTAAAAAATTATTTTTCTCACATTCTACCATAAATGTCCTAAATTAGTTTCAATGGCCCTTAGACTAACATTCATTTCAGATTTCATTAAAAATTGATGCATATGTCACCTATATGTGTTGTTATTTGACAAAAATATAAACTCACATTTCATATCTTTGGGTGACATATGCATAATTGTTTAACAGAATCTGAAGCAGATGTTAGTCTAAGAATCACATTGAAATTAATTTATGACATTTAAGGTATAATATAAGAAAAAAAAATTATGAAATAAAGTCAAATTGAGATATTTTTTGGGATTTAAATTACAAAAAACCCTTTGTAATTAGGATGAATGACACCCCCAAAAATTTTTAAATTTCACCTTCAATGAGAAAAAAAAAAGATAATAATGTGGTAAAAAAAAACAAATCTTGTTACTTTTTCTAAATTTTTTGTGTCGTACTCTTTTTATTTTTTATTTTTTAATTTCTATGCTCAATAATTTATATATTAGTCAACTTTATGTATTTTACATAAAAATCTCATACACAATTTTAATCAAATAAATCACATTGTCAGTTTTTTAATGTTGAGTGAAAGTGTAATTTCAAAATTTTAACATTTTAAAGTATAAATAAAAAATCTAAAAATATTTCAAGTGCAAAATATCATTTACCATTATAATTAGTGATATTTGAATATCACGCTAATCAATTAGACGTAAGTGACAAGGGTGTTAACTCTAACATGATAATACGAATTCGACACGAATGATTATAAAATTGACACAATTATTACATACGCATAATAAATAGTTTAAACTAATATTTAATATTTAGAACCCACAAAAAATAATTTTTTTTTCGTGAATCTTGACACCAACACAACACGAATAACAATGACACGATACGAATAACACGATATGCAGATTATACAAACACGACACGATTAAGACCCTAAACGTAACCAAAGTTGAGTATCTTAATGTTCATTAGAACATTCTAACCATGAGGTTAACGAGTAAATCAAATTAAAAACAAGTTTTAATTTCATATGTTTCTTTTTTTTGAAGCTCTGCATCGTTTTCTAAATTTCTTTTTGTCGTTCTATGTAGAAACTTTACTCATAAATTATATAATTAATTTTGGGTTAATTACATTGGAGATCCCCCAAATATATGAGATTTATCTCATTTTGGTTCTCAATATTTCAATTGCATCATTTTAGTTCCTAAAATATTGAATATGGTTTTATGTGATTTCTCAAGTAGACAACATTTAAATTACTAACAATTTTTATATTATAAACTTATCGTATGATATCTAAATATGGGCAAAAAATGAATTTGCATCATAAATAATATATCTATATATTTAGTAAGAATAATATATGTATATATTTATCTCACAAAAACTTTAAATACACGCATTAAAAATATCTTCAAAATTTGCATCCTAAATAATTATATAAATTACCAAATTTGACAAGCTACATGGGTAGCTAAATGAAAATAAGAATGAACCGCATCAAATAATGGTGTGTTTTGCTTTAATATAAGGTTGAAGTGAAATGTATGAAGAATTTTGCAATAATTTTTTTTTATATTTTGTTTAAACAGAATAAAAATTAATTTTACTTGTTTTATATAATAACATAGTCTTAAATTTTAATATGTTTTGTTACATTTGAGCATAATTTTTTTATATCAATGCGAAGAAACTGATACTCCCTATACGTTAAATGAGGTATCGAAATTATTAATTTTGTAATCTTTTTGAATTCTTTAGAGTAAAATAAAAATAGCTAAAATATTTTAATTAATAAATTTTTAATATAATCGATACGTATAATTAAGACAAGTTATTTTATCTTCTTGCTTTATTTCGTTCATTCTAAGTTAAGCTTCAAAAGGGCATTGCGTAGCTCGAATCGTACTTTGTACCTTAAAAAATTTTAATATTTTTATTTTGTATCCTTAAAGACTAAATTTCTCATATTGCGTCTTCAATNGTAGCTCGAATCGTACTTTGTACCTTAAAAAATTTAATATTTTTATTTTGTATCCTTAAAGACTAAATTTCTCATATTGCGTCTTCAATGTATCAAAAGTGTTGAAATGTGACATCTTTGTTAGTTTTTCCGTCAGTATCATGAGTTAGTTTTTTACGAAAAAAAATAATAAAAGCTAATAAAAAGATCATATTATAATATTTTTAATACATTGAGAGTATAATATAAAAAATTTAATTTTTGAATATGCAAAGTGGGAATCTTAAAATCTTTCGGGGTGTACGAAAAATCCATCAAGATATATAAACAATTGGTGTTATTATAGTTCAATGTCTTCTTCCAATTTATATGAGGCATTTGACACAATCATGATTTTTTGTTCCGTTGACAAATGTTTTGTCAATTCAACCTGGCTGACTGAGAATTATGCAAAAGAACTACGATCAAGTTTTTTGTTATTAGAGAAGCTGAAGATATGATGTTAGGTATTACTAGATGTGTTTGTGTCTTATTCTTTATTGTTGTGCTACTCCAGAAGCATGTCTAAAACTTCTACTTATTGGTGTTTGTCCGTGTTAGCATTTGGATATGGAGTTAGATTGGTGTCCATGGGCAGACACAATCCAGGTAGATAAAGATGATTAGCGTTTGGATTGACTTGAACTTGCTTTCAATTCCTTGTTTTAAATACAAACTTCTTCATTTAAGTTTATTTTCAAGTCAAGTTTTATTTATTTGCATTTATTTACTTGTTTTTATTTTCATGCCTTCTTTAACTACATTCAATTTTACTTTCGTCATGTTTAAATAATTTTTTTTCCAGATAAGTGTAGGAGGGATTCCCAACCTATGAATTAGGGTTTATAGCATTGATGGTGCAATTAACATGGATGAGCAGAGGGTCGATATTATGTTTGACAACCTGAGACTGAGCTCCTTGGCTCGTGAGGATCGTAACAAAGGATTTCAGGGATTGAGGGGAATTACACAGTGAAAATACAGTGGTTCACCAGCTCGGGAGCTCGGCTAATTCACTTTTCAATGGAGATTCCTACTCCTCTTAATTTAATTAATGTGGATGAAATTTACAGTTTGCCTCTTAGGCAATCGGGCATTCTCTCTCCTTATTGGAGGCGTTATACAGTATTTATAGAGTTGTTCCTTGTTTTGAGGGATCTATGTCGAGATCTTAGCCTTTCACCCGTGGATTCCTCCTTGATTTTTGGATAATATCTTGGTTGGTTGAGGATTTTGTGTCTTGAATATGACTCTTTGCCACCTGTAGGGTTCCTGTTAATGCCCAGTTGTTCCCTTGTCATCTCTGCTATTGTCTTATCTAGGGTGAGCTCTAGCTCTGGTCCTCTGAGCTCTGCGTGTCTTGTCTGACCTCCTTGTCTGACCTTCGCGCCTGAGCTCATACTTGAAAATTATTCTAGGTATTGTCAGTTGCCCCCCAGCTCTTGGTCAAGCTGGCTTGAGTAAGGGTTGAACTCAAACTGAGGCAGAGTAGACCCTTATTAGGTGACCTCGGTATTTGTGCGAACAAACTTCTGACAGTTATTAATAATCATTTCTTTTCTTGTTTCTCGTGAATATTGCCCACTTTGAACCCTTTTGCATCGTTAGCTTTAAAATACTCCTGGACCAACAGTCTTCTCCTCACTCTTCAAATTTTCTCTGGTTTTCTCCTTTATTCCCTTGCAATTTCATCTTCTCTGATTTGCCGTCATTCTTAGGGTTTCTCAAGAAGATGATTTCCTCTAATTTGATTTGAAGGCTTAGCGAGGCTTATTTTTAGATTTTTGTTCTCGAGCTTTAGTCCATCGTTGGTCTTTGCTTAGGTACGTCCTTCATCTCTTTCTCAGTTCCTCGTTCTAGATTCCTCAAATCTGAGGTGGTTATTGCATTTTTGGACCTTTCGGTTCTGCTATTTTTGGAATAGAAACCTTTTTTTGTCTCGCATCCCCCTCTTTTTGGATCCTTATTCTACGGCTAGGATTTTTGTTATTAGTCATTGGTGTCTTGCCCCCTGACTCTCAGAGAGTGTTTCTCAGAGGTTCCACCGCTTTATAGGTCTTTTAAGCTTCCTTTCTCTAACCTAGCTATGTCCACTTCGTCTGAAGTCACGGGTTCATCCATCTCTCTAATGAGGGACAGATCTGTTGAGGTGGATTCTGATCTGAGAGATATGGGGCAAAAAATTGATGATTTCCCAGGCGTGGACTCTACCGAAGTCACGGGAGGTTCTAAGGAGCCTCCTCTGTCATCCTCCCCTATTCCTAAAGCCCTGAACAAGGGCAAAACCAAGGTGAGTGGTGTAGGGGTCTCTGGCAATGCCAAAGGTGGAGGGGCTGCTCCTAGGGCTGCTGAGCTCATGGGTCATAGTGACCTCTTTCATTTTTATTTAAAGGTTCTAGCCGCTCGTTTTGGCTTTCCTCAAGGTGTGCAGTTTTGGAGTCCAGACATGTTCACCCAATATGATTTTTCCATCCCCAAGAAAATATGTTTCTTCATGGCCACTTTTGAGAATGGTCTCCGTTTTCCCATGCATCCCTTTATCAAGAGTGTTTTGCAGTATTTCAATGTCTGTCCTGCTCAGCTTTCTCCTAATTTCTGGGGTGTGGTGATGGGCCTCCTCGTTTTCTTCAAAAAGCACAATCTTGGGGTCCCTACTGTTCCTTTGCTCATGAGATTTTTCAATGTCAAGTACACTCCTTCTGACGGTTTTTTGTACATCTCCAAATGCGTGAAAACCAAAGTTCTTATCTCCAACCTCCCGAGATCCCACACAAAGGTTGGAAAAAACTTTTCCTTTTCGTGTGAGGGTGAGACTGGGAGTTCAATTCCAACGATGTGACTCATACTTTTCCAATGCCTTGGGGCTAGTATGCCCCCTGATAACTTGGGTGAGCCTTTTCTTGAGCAAGTTAGGATAAACTTTAGTGTCCTTCTTGGCCGACCTTGCTCCGTTGGTTTCATTTTTCAAGCATCAGACCAGAACTCAGTGTTGCAGATGAGCAAGTTTTAAGGAATTTGGCAAACTACAACTCAGAAAAATATTCAGAGCTTATCCAGCCTCAAGTTCTTGTTGAGCTTGGATTCAGTCCTCATGAGGTAAGGATTGAGAATCCCATTCCCCTTTCTACTGTTAGTGCTGAGGAAGTGGCAGGTTTGTCTCCTTTTTCCCACCTTTAAGCCCTTTTGCCTCTTACTCTTCTCTTATTTCCTTTCTTTTTAACTTACTCTGTGCTTCCAGGTTCTTCCACAATGCAGCCTTCCCAAGAAGCGCTCTAGGCCAAGGTTGCTTTGCTGAAGAAGAACAAGAGTGGGGCCAAGTGTAAGGCCGAGGTCAATTCTCCAGCTAAGGCGTCCAAGCTAGGTGTGCCTTTAGTTCCTTTTACCTCTACTCAAGTGGCATTTATTCCACCACCAAGCATTTCACAACTTACAAAGGTCTCTTCTCTCCAAAAACTCTCTCCTACTTCGGGGGAGGTTCCTAGGCATGGTCCAACCTCCCCCACTTTAGTCGAGATCGAGAAGGCTTTAGCGACAATGACTCGAGTCTTGTCTGGCTCTGTTTCCTCTGGGCTGCCTGAGAAGCCTCCACTACCATCCCAGAGTTACCCCAAAGCTGAGAAAGGGAAGTTTGCAAAAAAGGAGAAAAATGATGGCTCTTTCCTGGATGATGCCGAGCTCGCTGCCGGTGCTCTTGATTCCGTCATTCCCTTTTCAGATGTTCAAAGGGCTGCTGCCATGCCACTTGAGAACTCCATCAACACAGCTTTGCATGGAGCTACCACTATAAGGCCTCATTTAATTCATTCCTTAACTTCATTTTTGGTGATTGTTCTATGCTGACTTTCAATCCCTACTACCTCTGCTCCCAGCTGGCCATCTATACAAAAGGATTGTTAAGTTGGATCCAAGATTTAGAGAGCTCTGTCAAGGCCTCGAAGGCATTTGAACTCACATGTGCCGAGCTAGCCTTCGCCAATCATGATCTCCAAACCCTCATTCAAGACTTGCAAACACAAGTGAAAACGCAAGCTTTGACCATCAAGAGCTTAGAAGCGAATGAATAGAGGATCCAGGAAGAGCTCAAGCTTAAGACAGATTCCTAGGCCAAAGCTAGTCAAGAAACATTCGATGCCTTAAGCTCTTACAGGAACATGAAAAAAGAGTACGATGTCCTGGCTAAGGTGAGTGATACTCTCCGAAATGAGCTCGAGGCGCATAAGGCTATGGTGAAGGAAAAAGAGGCCCTTGTTGTCAAACTGATGGATGACGTTACAACCAAATGGGCCACCAGATGGCTTGCCTTCTAAGAGCGAGCTGAAGAGGTGTACCCTAACCTGAGTTTTGATTTTGAGATTCCTCCTCAACACGAAGAGGAGGAGGCCAATACAGGGGATGCAGATGTGGACACTAAGCTTCCCTCTGGTGATGCTTCAATCCACCCAGCTCTGTGCTCTTCCCCTTCCTTGGTTGCTCCAGTGACTCTTACCTCAGAAATTGTTCCTGTTCAAGTAACTCCTGAGCTTCAGGTCAGCTCTTCCACTTCCTCCCTTGTTATTCCTTTCTCTGCAGACCTTGTGACCAGGGCTCTTGCCCAAAGTTTGCCAGGAGTGAAAATTGCAGTCCCTGCTTCTGGTCTTCCTGAGATTTCTACTGTTGGTCTACCAGGAAGTTCGTCTGCTACTCCACCAAAAGAGTCAATTGCCGAGTTATCAAGCTCCTCTCTTCCTGCTCCTACTAAATCTTAACATTTTTTTTACATGGCCATAACTTTTTGTCTTTAAGTGCAAATTTGATGCCAATGTTCAACACTTGACCACTTTAAATGGAATTTGAAAATTCCATTGTAGCTTTGTTTGCTATGGGGAACCTACCCCAAGGTCTAGCTATTTTTTCCTCCTTCGTTGACTTCTCTGTGGGGATCGAGGTGTTGTTGTTCTCTGTGAGGGGGATTATTCTAGCTGATGCCTCCTAAGGGCGTTGCAAGAGCTTCAAAAGCTCCTCATTTCTACTGTAGCAGACGTTGATTAACTAAGCGAAGGCCTCCAACTCATTATTTGCGAGGGGATTCCCCATGGAAGGATTAGTCTTTGAGACATTCTCGGGTTGTCCGCTGTTGGTAGCTTCCTGTTGGTCCTGCATTCATGATAGATTTGTTTGGCTTTTGCTCATGTTGCGATATGAGACCATCAGTCACTGAAGGATCAACGTATTTATAACAAGAACAGTCGTTTCCACAGATGGCGCCAAACTGATGGTGTAATTAACGTGGATGAGCAGAGGGTCGATATTATGCTTGGCAACCTGGGACTGAGCTCCTTGTCTCGTAAGGATCGTAACAAAGGATTTCAGGGATTGGGGGGAATTACATAGTGAAAATACATTGGTTCACTAGTTCGGGAGCTTTGCTAATTCACTCTTCAATGGAGATTCCTGCTCCTTTTGATTTAATAAATGTGGATGAAATTTACTGTTTGCCTCTCAGGAAATTAGGGATTCTCCTCCCTTATTAGAGGTGCTACACAGTATTTATAGAAATGTTCCTTGTTTTGAGGGATCTGTGCCGAGATCTTAGCCTTTCATCTGTGGATTCCTCCTTGATTTTTGGAGAATATCTTGGTTGGTTGAGAGTTTTATGCCTTAGATATGACTCTTTGCTACATGTAAGGTTCCTGTTAAAACACAGTTGTTCCTTTGCCATTTCCGCTACTGTTTTGTTTGGGGTGAGCTCTAGGTCTAGTCCTCTGAGCTTTACATGTCTTGCCTGACCTTCTTGTCTAACCTCCGCGCCTGAGCTCATACCTCAAAATTATTCTATGTATTGTCACCAGGCATCATCAAAATGGCAAGGAGATCCTCTAGCACAACACAACTCTTCATCTACAACTGATCATCAAGGAGCAAGAAGAGAAAATAAACCAGCCCTACGAATAGGAGAACCTTTGCCTAAAAAAAAAGGAGATGTTCAAGATAAACTTGGACCCCCGAAATAGAACGTCCCACCAAGGTTTGTCCCTAAGTGCTACACACCTCTTAACACAGTGCAAGTGTTGCACCAGGTCCAACATGAAAATTTTCGTAAATGACCCACAAAGATGAGGTCAGATCCTCAGAAGAGGAACATGAACAAGTACTGCAACTTCAATCGAGACCATTGGTATGAGACTAATGAGTGCATCCAACTGAAGAAGGAAACTGAATTCCTCATTCAAAGCATCTCAGGCAATTTATAGCCTAAAATATGGATCACCGTGATGAGAACCCTGGAAAGTTGCCCAAGGCAAGACAACGACATCAACAGTTAATGAGAGAGATCAGGGTCATTTTAGGAGATTTTGCTGGGGAGAAGAATCTAGTTCAGCTCGCAAAGCCCACGTAAGAAACACCCAAGCAGAGGACTACCAAAATGTTTTTGTTGTCCATAAAGCTCCTCAACTCGACACTGAGGTTATCTTCTCTAATGTTGACTTGGAGGCATGCCAATACCCAAATGATGACCCCTAGTCGCCAAGGTGATCATTGCCAATAAGAATATCCAACGGATCCTGGTCAGCAACGAGCGCTATGTGGTTATTATCTTCATATGAGCTTATGACCAACTCATGATCGGCCAATAAAAATGGCAGACGACAAGTCTCCACTCATCGGCTTTTCTAGTGAGAAATTTTATCCTCTTAGATCGATACAGTTGGTGTTGGTGACCCATCTTGGCAAGCTACAACTAGGTCAAGGTTTCGGTTGTTAAAGCTCCCTTTAATAAGGATAATCACAACAATCCTCCAGATAGGATAATCACAACACGTAGCAGTACTTAGCCTAAGTATTTTAATATAATATTTTTGATAAGGGTGTTTGGTTGGTCACTGGATTGTCTTCATCTTCGTTATAAATACAATGGACAATTCCTGGATTATGTCAAGTTTGATAGAGCTTCCTTTCTAAAACATAAACCTTATGTTGGTTTCGGAGCTTCTTGACCTCTTGAGATCAGTTTTATATTATTTCCTCCATACCAATACAAGTGCCTATTTTAGCCATGTCCACTGAAACAAGTGACAACTGTACACTCATTTCCAGAGCTTTTGACCCATCCCATGGTCTTTTAAAAAAAAAGTCCCAAATAAGGGTGGGTTTGAAAGTAATTCCCAAATACAGACACTTTTTAAAAATGTCAAACGGATTGACATTTTTAGGCTAAATACGTCAAATGGACTGACGTCTTTATCTAAAAAGGTCAGTCCATTTGACATTTTTAAGCTAAGAGTCTGGTAAGTTAAAGACGTCAGTCCAATTGACGTTTTTAAGTAAACAAGTCAATTGGAGTGACGTCTTTAGCTAAAAGTCTTTACATTTCCCTCTTCTTCCTCCTTTCTTCCCCCAAATCGTCTGAGCCCTAAAATTGCAACCCATCTCCCATCGCTATTGCAACCAACGACCACCATTCAAGAGCCACCCAAGCTACAACCCAAGGTCACCAAAACCCTCCTCCACCACCTGAACCTCTTCTCAGGCGAACCACCAGCAACATCATTATCACCATTTGAAACTCCATAGCGACAAATCACCAGCACCACTGATCCCTTCAGGCGAAATCTCCACCAGCATCCCCTCATTCTGTCTAAGCCCTAATTTGAGTTCCCAAACTCCTCCTTCAGGAGTCAAATCAGTAGCACAACCTCCTTTAGGCGACATCTCGACGAACACAACGAACACCACCACCTACGAACACCACCTCCACCACCCTTCTCCTCTCCTCTAGTATGTGTTTCACCACCACCTGTGTTTCAATTAAATTAATTTTAATTATTTTATTAGTTTGTAATTAATTGTTAATTATAAATTTAAAGTTAATTTAAATTCTCTGTTAATTTAATTTAATTTCTCTATTAATTTAATCTAATTGAATTTATTTATTCATTTAATTTAATTTAATGAAAATTCTTTGCTAAATTTTATTTCATCTTATCGTTGCGTGACTGTAGATTTAAATTTAGCCCAGAGCTGCCCATGCTAAGAAATTCTTGAGCATGAGAATAAATTCCACTTCCCAAATGCTTTTTCACCGAAAAATCCTCTGTGTATTTGAGATTCAAAACTAGATCTATTTCAAAAATTTGGTGAAGGACCTCCTATAGTACACAAGAAGTGAAAATGATTACTATACAATGTTAATTATACATGTAAAGTTAAATTAAATTCTCTGTTAATTTAATTTAATTTCTATATTGATTTAATGTAATTAGAATTATTTATTAATTTAATTTAATTTAATGAAAATTATTTGCTAAATTTTATTTCAGTGAGAGATGAATATTTATTAATGACTTTGCTGATGGACAATGTTTGGGGAATATTCTTGTTGCACAATCAAAGACAACTTGTCTTGGGTTTTTTTTGGGTATGAATAGGATACTTGTGGGATAGGAGATTTGAAAATGTTATTTTTTTTATAGTTTGTACATCAGTGCAAATCGAGGTGAATAGAGACTCTTTTATTTGAATTCTAATGAGTAAGAAGGCAGTAGGAGATGTTAAGATGTTCTTTATCCTAGCTCGCAATCCACATGGTAGCTTATATAAGTTGGTTGAACTTTTTTACGTCTTGTGGCATTTCAAACGGAGCCAATTGGGAATTTTAGCAATAATGTCATTTTATTTACTCATTCAAGTATGCCATCCATTTGTGCAATAATGAGCCATAAGAAGGTCATAATTTTTGGTGGTTGTTGGGTGGCTGGTAGTAGTTATTCCCAATTTACTTGGATTTTGTTTTTAATAAACAAGCCTAATGTATATATTATTTTTCTCTAGTTTAATCCCTATATTACAAATCAATTGTGTCAAAGGCTTAAAGTGTTTCATTTTGATGGAGGAGGTGTTAGTTGTCAATTAGAATATTTTCTATCTATTCATGGAATTCATCATGCTAAATCTTGCCTCGAGACCCCTCGGCAAAATGAAAATGTTGAGATGAAACATAGGCACATTACAGAAACTGCTCTCAACATTCTAGCTAGAGCATCTCCTCCTTATTCTTTCTAGTTTCATGCATTTGCAGCTGCTTCATATCTAATTAACAGACTACCTCCAAAAATCACAAATCACAAGTCCCCTTTTGAGCTTCTTTTTCATACTTCTTTAGATTATTCTTCCACAAACGTTTTTTGTTGTGCATGTTATCTCTTACTCATCCCAAACTCCAAACAGAACTATGAATAAACATGGAAACTTTGAAATTATTAATCGAATCTCAACAACTATCACCACTTGATTTAATAAAACTTTGGATTTATTTTATTAATTTAATTTATTGGTGGGTTATGTATAATTATTGGATTAATTATGAACTTTAGTATTTATTGAGACCTACAATCTATTCAATAGTTACAATGAATTAAGTTGGCTAATTTTGTTAACAAAGGTTCAAATCATATTATTGCATATATAAACCTCATTTGCTATATGTAAATGGACATTTCTCTCTGTGATTCAGTTTAATTGTCATCAATTGGTCATCATTAATGGAGGTGTTAGATAATAAGAAACTCATGTTTCAGATTTTTATTAAGAAAGTATTCATTTATCTATTGGTTCAAACTCTCTGTGGTGTTGGACAAATACAGATCTATATCAACTTGACTACTATTTCTCTTTTATTTTGTAATGGTTAGATCACTTGATAGGTTAATTGTTATTGGGCGTCAAGTATAAACATTATTATTTTTTAGAGAGAATTACACTCAAACCCTTTGTAGGTTCTTTATTCCATGTTTGTCTCTCTCAATTTTAATCGAAGTTCAGTATTTATTTCTCTTAGGCATCAAATACCACATTTACTTCAAAATAAGCATGTTGATTTTGAATCAATCAAAGTAACTCTAGTATTGTCATCCTTGAGTTGNATTTTTAGAGAGAATTACACTCAAACCCTTTGTAGGTTCTTTATTCCATGTCTGTCTCTCTCAATTTTAATCGAAGTTCAGTATTTATTTCTCTTAGGCATCAAATACCACATTTACTTCAAAATAAGCATGTTGATTTTGAATCAATCAAAGTAACTCTAGTATTGTCATCCTTGAGTTGGATAGTCCTGATAATTTTGATAAAGTTGTAAATGTTGTTCAATTACTGCCTTATTAGTCAAAAAAATTGCCTACATTGTTTGGCTTTCTTGATAACATGTTTCGCTTCTGATTCAATACATGATAACATCTAAGGAGATACCCTTTTGTGGGGATTATTTATTCAAACTTCCATATAAAAGTTGTATCTTCATCTTTCTTAGTATCATACAAGTACATTTCATCCTTGTAGGTTTTCTAATTGATAATTTCTTCAAGTATTAATCGTTTCTATCTATTCCCAGGTTCTTCTAAATTCAAAACTTATTCTACAGCCGAAACTAATTGAAATGGCGAGAAAACACGTTATCGTTTTGTTTTATTGGGGTGGACAAATGAATTATGGCTCGGAGGGTTTATCATATAGTTGTCCTCCCAAAGGTGGTATTGATAAATAGTGGTACACAACTGCCAGAGTTATTGAGTAAAATTTACACTGTAATGGGGTTGGACAAGGTGCATAACAAGTTGAAGTTGACATGTATATATCCTTTTACAGTTGGAACATGACTAGGACCAAACATAAATGCATATGTCGGTTTAGAAATTGTCAACGATGAACTAGTAACCTGAATGGTTAATGTGGTACTTGACAATCCCAACATTGCTAGTGTTACTTTGTACGTGGAGACAGAGGACATTAATGTTGGCATAGGCAGTAGTCAGACCGGAGGGTGCATAACCACAACTGTCATGTCTTACACTGAGTTGCTTAGGCGAGAGATGGGTCCATTGCCATTTCTAACTTCTGGTGTGATGGGTGAATGTTCAAATCCCGCTGGGATGCAGGTAATTGATGAGTCTGGACAGTACTTTTCCACCCAACAAAGAACTGGAACCACGACATAAGGTGAGAACTCATCCAATAATTCACTGAGTCAAAATTTTGAAATGGGTGAGGGGGAAATTGAGTTGGGTGAACAAGATGATGTCTATCAACCAATAATGCAACAATGCCCAATTCGAAAACATGAAGAAATGTGTACTAATGATTGTACAAATGTCTCCAATAATGACGATGAAGAAGAAGAGTTTGAGGAAGTAATGATTGATGAGCCGGATGACAAAGATGATAATGGTAAAGCCTTTGAGGCTGCTTAGGTGGGGGACATGCATAAGCCTTATTCTACCTCATTCACAACCACTGAATTTGGCCAGTATACTGAAGCAAATAGCTTTGTACCATCAGTTGAACAGAATTTGTAGGATCCGGTGAAGATGGAATTGGCGAAAGACATGATTTTTAAGGATAAAGATTCATTGATTAGAGATGTTAAATGGTATTCAATCAAGCTGAATCGGGATTTTATTGTGGTTGAGATGAACACAACTGTGTGGGCTATACAGTGCATCATGTACATGCAGTCTAACTGCACGTGGAGACTGTGTACTTATTTTAGGAAAAAATTAAAAATATTTCAAATCACAAAATTTGATGGACCACATACCTGCTTCTACCCTAGGATGAGTCGTGACCATCGGCAGTTAGACTCTGATTTTATTTTTTTATAATATACTGGGAATCGTGGGTGATACACCACAAACCAAAATGTCGACAATTCAGAAAAATATAAAGGAGAAGTTGAAGTTTGATATTTCCTATAAGAAAGCATGGATTGCGAGGAATAAAATAATTGCTAAGATTTTCGGTGATTGGGACTCATCATATGACATGTTACCAAAGTTTTTGGGTGTCATCAAGAAGTATAACCCTGGCTCAATTGTTAAGTGGTGGTACAACTTTGAAACTCCTGAATATAATATTTTTTTACAAGTATTTTGGGCATTCAAGGCCAACATTCAAGGGTTTAAATATTGTCGACATGCTGTCAGTATTGATGGGACATTTCTACGTGAAAAGTACAAGGGAAAATTGTTAGTGGCAACTGCTTTTGATTCTAATAAGCAATTGTTTCCCATTGCGTTTGCTATTGTGGAATAGGAGAATACGTCAAGTTGGGCTTTTTTCCTATATTACTTTCGGCAGATTGTTCTTAGACATTGGGAAGGGATATGTTTAATTTCTGATAGGCACAAGGGGATCCTTGCGGCTGTGAACAAGGAAGATTCTGGGTGGCCTCCACCACATGATTATCATCATTTTTGTCTTCGACATGTTCGTAGTAATTTTAATATAGAGTTTAAGGATGTACATTTGTACGATCTTATGTGGAGGGCTGGAAAGGCAAGACAGGTTCGCAAGTTCGATGATTTAATGAACCAGATACGCAACGTCAAAGAGACAGCGTATAAATACTTGACTGATATACCATTGGAGAAGTGGACATTAGCACATAATGGTGGACGACGGTATGACATCATGACAACCAACATTTCAGAGATTTTCAATAGTGTTCTTCAAGGTGCTAGGTATTTGCCCATAATTGCTTGTGTGCAGTCAATATTTTATCGGGTCACTAAGTATCATTTTGAACGTTGAGACCAAGTGGCAAAATGGAAAGAAAATGGGACGGAGTTTCCTAAGCGTGTTATAGAACGATTAAAACATGCACAACAAATGAGTCGTGTCCACAACATGACGCCATTTCATAGGCAGCGTGATCTTATTGAAGTGTCAACTGGTTGTGGTCATAAGCATGTGCTTGAAGATTGTTCGTGCAGATGCGAAAAATGGGTAATTTACAGAATTTCTTACTCACATGTGTTGGCTGTATGCTCTTATCTTCAGTTGCATTTTTAGCCCTACATAGATCCCATATACACTATCGACATTTTGAAGAAAATTTAGGCGCTTGAAATGTTCCCTCTAGAGGATGAGCATTACTGGGATGATCCCCCATGACCCAAATTAGTCCCTAATTGTAACCAACGTCGAGACTTGATTGGTCGGCCACAGAGGATGCGCATACAGAATGAGATGCACGTTCCACCAGAGGATTGTAATCAGATACATTGTGGGTTATGCAGTGAACTGGGTCACAATCATCGGAAGTGTACATTCATAAATACACGAGCTTCAACATCTCTTCAGTAGATTGTATTTTGTTATTTTGTAAGCTTCATATATTGTTGTATATTATAATCATTTGTGTATTAGACTTGTCGATGTGATTATGTTGTAGCCCCATTGTGGTACAATGTCTTGTATTTAAATGTTTGTTGTAATGATTTATTTGATGGTTGATTGTGAATGTTGTTTTTTGTATATTCATATAGTTATTCATCATAGACATCGATGGATGGCGGTTATTACATCCTAGTCCACAGGACCACTTTGTTCTTGCGTTATAGTCTCTGATCATTGATCAGAGCACATCTGGCAGGGCATCGATCTGCCTCCGTTACACTGCAAACGTAGTGATCGCACTACACGATAGTTACATATCACAGATAAGCGTGTGCTTTGTCATTTGGTTACAGTCGACTTTTACGTGGCGCACAAGATTGCATCCAAGCGGTTGGACCATGCACTCATGACAACGCTTGTTGAGAGATGGCGTGTCGAGACGCATACTTTTCATCTTTCGGTGGGAGCGACGACTATCACTCTTCAGGATGTTGTTGTTCACATAGGCCAACCGATTGATGGTATGGTAGTTTTGGGGAGAGATAGTTGTCCGGGAGACACGACATAACCAACATTATCCCAACAATTGCTCAATTTTACACCTGCCGAGGGGGTTATCGACGGGTCTTCACTAAGGCTTTCAGCATTGCGAGGGCATTTGGATGGAGGTGTCTCAGTAGATGCAGATGATGATTTTATTACTTCTTATGCCAGAGCCTACATCATGTTGTTGATTAGTTCATACCTTTTCCTAGACAAGTCTTCTAGCAAGGTGAAGTTGATGTACCTTCCTTTGCTTGCCGATCTTACATCAGATAATCAGTACAGCTGGGGTAGCGCAGCATTGGCCTGCCTTTACCGCGAGATGTGCATCGCCACTAGACGTGATGCTAAGGACATCGGTGGCTTGCTTATTCTAGTACAGGTACATGCAAACTTATGTTTCATGTTTATCCAAATATATATTGTTTAATGTAATGACAAATATTTGTGTTACACTACAACTATTTTTTATATATATAGTTATGGGCATGAGAACTTTTATCACATATACGTCCACAGCGATTACTCTCATGTGATCCATTACATGATGTACATCCGGACGCTATCCCATCAAATGTTGTACCACCTGCACCTGTACATGGTCCTACTCCAGATGTACCAGTACTTGATGACCTACCATTAGGGTCTTGTGGGTATAGGTAAGACATCTTATTATTCATTAGTATTATACTGTACATCCAACTAATCTTATTTTTTGTGCTATGCAGTTGGGATGTTGCATTCTCTGAGCAACACACACCTACTCATGTCCTCAGACATTATAGAGATCAGCTGAATCAGATGCACGATGAGCAGCTATACAAGCGAAACTCTATATTATTTTCTAATTACCAGATATTTTTGGTTGTTGTTGAATGTGTTATTGTTGGTTGTTGTTAGATGTATTATTGTTGGTTGTTGTTGGATGTGTTGTTGGTTGTTGTTGGATGTGTTGTTGTTAGTTGTTGTTGGATGTGTTTTCATATAGTTGTTGCATAAGATTTTTGTTGGATGTGTTGTTGTTGGTTGTTGGTTGTTGTTGGTATAATTGTTAGTTGGATGTACGAATGTTGGACCACAGTGGCATTTATGTAGTTTGTTGTTACTCTATGTATGCAATATATAATACAACAGGAGATTTTGGAAAAACTTTGAGTGTCCTACATATAGGGGAAACTCTGCCAAAATTTTTATTTATTGGGTACATCTAACAAAATTCATTATTTTTATACTGCAGTTTATATGGTGGTCATTCACTGCTAATGTGCTGGCCACCCTACCTGATTATTGCTTACGTGGGCGGGACTTATGGACTACTCGGGCCCCGCTCATATGTTTTGATGTGGTGGAGTGACATTTTTCAGACCGTGTTATGCAACAGTTTGGATGCAAGCAGCTCATACCAGCACCATGTGATTCCAATCGTGAGCTGCATGCCACAAATACGCATGACAGACATGGTTATAACTGGACGATTGAACATCAGCAGTACATCAGTATGTGGGATCAACGACGGAACTCTATTGTTCATGGTGAGCCTACGCTCGACAAGATAGATGTCATTGATCCTTACATGGAGTGGTATCAGCACATCACTAGGCTACTTATCAGACCATCGATGTCGTACCCTGAAGTTGGTTTTCAGCCCGTCGGCAGTATCATGGAGCTGATGGTATGTGTTGTTTACTTGGTATTTAAATAAAATGTGGTACATAAATTATTTGATTTTGATTATAATCGTTATTTCTTTTTTGTTCTGCAGCCACAGACACTTACACAAGTTTACCACACAGCTCATGATACAGTTAGTGGGGAGCATGATATGGGGAGATATCAGGTGGTCATCAGGTAGATGGAGGAGCTAAGCTACCGGTATTTATCAGCTCTTTTTGAGCACGAACGACTTGTGCAGCCTCCAGCAGCCAGTTGTTGCAACCGTAATTCCTGCACAACAGCGGGGAGTACGTATACCTCGACCGTCAACTGCACGCACACATGAGCAGACTCCCCCACTGGCCATGGATATTGTTGTAACATCATCAGAGGCAGGTCCATCGACTGCATATGTTCCCTAGACTGTTGCAGAGGCAGGCCCATCTACACCATATGTCCCAACTTTTGATTTTGACATTCCTACACCGGTCGTTCACCATCAGTCTTCATCACCGCTTGATTGTCCTACTGTTATATCATGTGGGCCACCGCTGACCTTTCCCAATGTTGATGTATCGACGAATCCATTCACACCTACACTAGTGCCAGGCGTTACGGTAGATACATCACTGCCACCTGTTGAGCCATGTATTCCACGTATTGTTTCATCGATGCCCACACGACCTACTTCTCTTGTTCCATACGATGATAGCTCTGATGATGTTGAGATTCTAGTTAAGGGAGTTACATAGGACCCATCACTATCACACATAGGTCGAGGCAGAGGTCGGCATGGAGTTGATCGGCATACACACCATACACATTATCCAATAGATAGTGGAGTCATAGAAGATATACCGCCTCCGCCTGATGGTCAGGGGCCAAAGCGGCAGAGGAGACCACCGCCTTGTGGGACATAGTCTTGTTTTTGACATTTGTTTGTATAAAATTTATAAATATTATTGTTGTATATAAAATCTATTTGTGTTCATAGTTTCATGTAATGTTATTTCATTAATGCCTTTCAGATTATTTATTCAATACTCTAAAGACATGTTTGTTGAATAACATAACATAAATTATTGAAATTTAGATGAACATTACAAACTGGAGTATTGCACCATATTTCATAGAAACATAATACATAAACATATTGCACACACAAGTACGACGACGAAAGTGTAAATATTACAACACAAGATTTCAAGAACAATTCTTCGTAGGTCTTCATCTTCATCAGACAGGTAATGATCAAAAATAAATCCAGCTTCACCACTCAATTGGTAGCTTAAAATTGCTTCTTGTATCCTCCCTTCTACAGCACGGTCGATTGCAATACGGCACAGATTGTACTGATTACAACGGATTGCCATTCGATTGTTCTCAACTCAAATGCGAAACAATGCTCGCTCTAATTCTTGAGGAGTGTTGATAGGCATACCAATGGCAACTTGTCGAGGCCTTCTTATGTTGGAAGAACGTAAATCTAAGCTTAGATTTTCTCTTTTTGTCAAGCGATATTGTCATTCCTCTATCATTGTGTTCGTAGCTGTTAGTGAATAGCATAATTGATGATTCATTGGGTAAAATAACTCATCCTCAAAAGCCTAATGATAACCCAGAGTTTCAAACAGGGTTCTCGGACTAAAATTCATTGTTAGAGATAAATTATGTACATTGAACATTTCACATGAGTTCATATTTATAGGCAATTTATTTATGTGAGTATGCGAATGACATTAGAACATTATGTAGTCACAGTCACAGACTACACAATAATATCTAGTGACACTTTCTGACAATGAACCATTATGTAGTCACACAGACTGATATTTAATCATGTTTAGTCACAATAACCTAGTGTGTTGTCACAACGACTGACAATGATGTAATTGTTAGTAATTGTAACTAATTTTTATTCAGCAGCACTAGTGTGTTGTCACGGGTTTTAAACGTATCACGGGTCATGAATCACTATGACNGTCAGTAATTGTAACTAATTTTTATTCAGTAGCACTAGTGTGTTGTCACGGGTTTTAAACGTATCACGGGTCATGAATCACTATGACGTAGGATGAATGAGTGTCTATTAAAATCAATTGACTACATTTTTCAGTCTGTTGTCATAGTCACTGCGTACCAGTGTGTAGTCACGCATACTACACAAATATCTTGTTACTTTTTGACCATGAACTCAAACATAATGGTGACTGCATACTATGCATTGCTGACAAATGTATTTATTTTAGACAATAAAAATCACTATAAAAAACATAATATAGGGTGGGTCATATAACATGTATTGCACATTATGTCTATTTCAAGAGCACAAGCAAGTGATACCAGTCGTAGGCATGAATCAATATGGTTATTACAAGAGCGAGATGATGATTACAAGAGTGAGAGATTTTCTGATCCAAATGAGTATTATGCTAGACTTCGTCGAGAGTGGGCTTTTCGTGCTAATGAATCACAGTCATTATGCATAGATTTGAGAGAACTTGGTATACCGGTGCCACGTAGACTTCACTTACCATGTCCCGAAAGAATAGAGTCAACCATGAAGCATCAGTTAAACGTATATGAAAAGAGAATAATAGGATGATGTTCTGCAAGTGCCGATATTATATGCTCCAAATAGCATCTGACATAGTCACAACTGCATTTGACAGGGAGTTAACAACTACTGAGCGATCTAAGGTATTGTCTAATGAACAATACCTATCAGATGAGTATATGTCTGATAAAAATTAAAAATTTTAATTACTATTCACCTTATTAAGCATATAATGTTTATACCTACGTCCTATTTACTTTAATCATCATTGTTGCTTTATGAGTTTATTCAGTGTGTTGTCATATGTCAACTTTTTCATTGTCACATCTTGTAATTGTCAATGTATGCAGTGTGTTGTCACTTTAATCAATCTATGCAGTGTGTAGTCAATCTATGCAGTGTGTTGTCAATTTAATCAATTTATGCAGTGTGTTGTCATATCCAAACTTTTTCATTGTCATTTTGCATCACTAACAAATCAGTTCCAAACTATGCCGAACCGAGCATATATATACTATCTTTCACAGTTGTGTAAATCCACCACCACCAAACAAAACGTATAGGAGCATATCACATGCAAGTTCTTCTTCACGCAATCACCAAAATAGTTCATCTTCGTGTAACAAATGTGAACACTCAACAGATAGCTCAACATCGCTGAACAAAGTTCCTTCTATCGAATCATATATCGACTCCAGTGGTGTAACGTGGTATGGATGAAAGCGTGCATTCCGCAATGAGCCCATCGACCCTTATCACCCATTCGGACAAGCTGGACATGTAATTGTTGGGCCTGTAACTGATTATCCACCTCCAGGTGCTCATATCGAACCTACACTAAAATGGCGACAATTATATAACAAACGTTGTAACCTTGAAGTATTTTATCGTTGGCATGAAATTGCAGTACTAAAGGCACATTTGGTTGATATTTACAATTCACATAATTCAAACAATCATGGCAAGGTCATTTCAAGGCTTGAACGTGAAAATGATCAAATGTAGCGTCGTCTTGATCGTTTTCATGCACTCGATTTTGCTAAAATAGAGCATTTTGATCCTGAATATGCCGAAATTGAAATATTAAAGGATCCGTTACTTGTTTCTGATGCTGAGCTTTCTAATTTCTCAGATTTTGACAATGATGTGTCTGACACTTTTATCCCATCATGTTTATGTGTACTCCATAATCATTTTTTGTTGTTTTAAATATCAACCACGTTGTTGACATCTTATTTTTACATTTATACGTTCTGAATAACTTATATTTTTTCAGAACGTATACTTCTAGAGGAGAAATTTTTTGGTGTAACGCTTATAGTTTGTATGAGACCTTAAATTTAATTATATGTATATATTTTTAATTTTTAAAGTTTGATATGCTAAAAAATATAAATATTTTTAAATTATCAAAATTTATTTATTAAATGTAATTAAATTTTTAATTAAATAAAAATAAATTCATCATCTCACAAAGAGATGGAGCAAAAAATTTTAATTACATTATTGTTATGGAGAAAAATGTCAGTAGGATAAAGGAAATTTATGCATTTTTAAATTATAAAATTTATTTATTAAATGTAATTAAATTTTTAAATAAGTAACATAAACGAAATTTATGTATTTTTAAAATATAAATTTTTTTATTAATTAATTTTTTTATTAAATAAACATTTAACATTTTACTCAGAAAAAAAAAACACAAAATCTATCATTTAGGACTAAATTAAAATCCAAGATAAAATTTAAGGGCAGTTACGATAATTATCCCAACATAGATTAATTTATTCAAGCATTACATATTTGGTGTGTTTGGTCTTGTCGGTGGAGTTTGATATGCTAAAAGAATATAAGTATTTTTAAATTATCAAAATTTATTGATTGAATGTAATTAAATTTTTAATAAATAAAAATTTAATTACTCATCCTCTCAAAAAAAGAGGGAGCAAAATATTTTTAAGTATTATTGTTAGGAAAAAAAATGTCAGTAGGATAAAAGAAATTTATGTATTTTTTAAAATATCAAAATTTTTTATTAATTAATTTTTTTATTAAATAAAAAATTAACATTATTTTATGTGCAAGTGGTACAGCATAAAATAATTGAGTGGTTTGATTATTATATATGTATTATTTTATTTATTTATTGAGGCAATGATGCTTGATCTTTTGTCGGGCAGTCCTTTACAAGTTGAGTGGTTTGATTATTATATATGTATTATTTTATTTATTTATTGAGGCAATGGCGCTTGGTCTTTTGTCGGTGCAGACAGGGCTTTAATTGGGCTCATTCAAACGGCGTCAGTCTATTTGACGTCTATTATAAAAGAGGTCATTTCGATTGAGGTTTTTAAGCTACTAGACTGTGATACAATATGGGTTAAAAACGTCAAACGGACTGACGTTTTTAGGATAATGACGTCAATCCATTTGACTTCTTTAGCTTAAACACGTCAGTTCGTTTGATGTTTTTAAAAAGTGCATGTATTTGGGAATTACTTTCAAATTCACTCTTATTTGGGACCTTTTTTTAAAAGAACATGGGATGGGTCAAAAGCTCCTCATTTCCGTTAAACTCATTTCCTCACCCTCTTTCTCCGTCACACTGCCTACCCTCTCTCTTTCCGCAATCACTAACCGGATATCTATTCATCTCACAACGAAAAAATTTTATGTTATGGAAAAATCATTTCTCCCTGTCTTCCGCAGCCACAAGCTGCTGGATTTCATTGAAGGAAAATTTCCTCAACAAGAAAACACTATCTCTGAAAAAATAATGTGACCAAAATCAATCTTTCTTATGAGAATTGGGTTACAACTGATCAAACAATTCTCAGCTAGAACAATGCCACTCTCACTGAAGAGCTAATGGCAGAACTTATTGGGTTAAACACCTCTCGTGCAACATGGAAATTCCTTGTGGACACCTACCAACAACAGTCTCAAGCTTGGGCTTATTTCATCCATCACCAATTTAATGCTGTCAAAAGGGTATTTCTTCCATCTCTGCATATTTCCACAAGTTCAAAGGGATGTTTGATAATCTCACAGCCATTGGTGCACCAATCTCCGATGCGGACAAAGTGCACTATGTCCTCGTTGGTTTAGAGCCTGAACTTTGCATTTATAGCTTTAAAATTGCTCTGGTTCTTGATTTTTATCACATGAATTTAAACCATGCTTTTATATAAATAGAGCTAAACAAGGATATAAGCAAACAAGAAAAATAAGAAAAACATTAAAAATGATGTTAATATATTAATTGATTCTCATTCGTTCTTTAAGCAAGCATCCATGAGTATTTGGTCCCTAATACTTATGTGTGTGTGTCACACAGAGAGAGAGAGAGACCAATATAAACAAGATTTACCACGCTATATATTTTGCATAGAAATATACATAAAGCACCCCAAAAACAAAAGAACATAACCTTCAGCAAGCACATATATATGTCCTTGACAGATACATCTTATTCATAGGAGAAATAGCACTCTTAACACTTCCAAACATTCTTATATCACACAATAACTTGGCATAGCTCACCAATAACCCACATATATCATCTTTATGCCTATTACTTAAGATGGTAGGCTTCAATGTCTTTGGTGATAGCGAGACATAAGTTCATCAAAGTATTTGGGTCTTCCACACCCTCATTCAACTTCTCAAACTCGAAAGTCCATTTCACCAAGTTATTTTCACCCTTTGTATCAACATGAACAGTTGCAATGAAGGTATTGTACAGCTCCATGAGATCTCCTTCGATCAACTTGAATGTCACCGACTTCTTTTCTTCATCAATGGCTTGGATCATCTTT
Organism: Ilex paraguariensis; assembly: GCA_963454935.2. NCBI lineage: Eukaryota > Viridiplantae > Streptophyta > Magnoliopsida > Aquifoliales > Aquifoliaceae > Ilex > Ilex paraguariensis. Next base: position 1,818,021 of record CAUOFW020001391.1, read on the forward strand.
TTGGCAACGTTCTCTTTCCCATCTATATTGACACACCAGTACGATTGATTAATTACTCCTAAGAAAAAATTAAAAATGATGTCATTCAAACCTAATTTATTAATCTAATCTTTTGACTCAATTCATTATTATTGTTGGATTAATAGTGGATCCCATTTAATATTAAGACATGAGAAAATCCATGTAGAAATTTGGATTTCTACTACACAATTCGAATCATGAACAATATGAATCATGAAGGGAGATTTATAGGATTATTAATGTGCTTGTTAGCCTTGTTATGCCACACGAATAAAAACTAAGGTGCTAAGAACAAGAACAGTATGATTTTGTAAAACAAACATGGATAATCGCATCCTATCAAGAGCCCTTTTAACTTTTGGTAGCAAAACATGATTATCTGCAAATCATGTGCATTACATAAATCATGTTTATTTGGGATAGTTAATTTTAGACCTCAAAGAAATAACCCTCAAAGTCTTTCCATTTGAACTACATGAATTAGATAGATGAATTTTTTGATCTCTAACTACAAGAGATAGATCAGGTGGCTGCACCAAAACCTGTCACATGTACCGATGGATCTAAATTTTCGGAATGGTCTAGTCTGATTAGAGGGTAAGGCTATGGTAAAAGGTCTAATCTGATTAAAGGGTAAGAAATGAGTAAACCATTAGTAACAACTGTTTTCACTTGTTTCAAAAAACATACATCATAATATTTACTCAAAAAATAAACTAAAATATCTCTTACCATGGGTGTAGGTCTAGAAGATGATAGAGCCCACAGTTCCTCATTCTCCTTCATGTATATCACAACCCTGAACATTCCCGGGGCTCATATTTTTTATGTGGTGTGGTCTGTACCTAAAGATCTCATGGAACACATCTCCATCAGACTTGATCTCAGTCTGAGCAACCAACTTTCCCATTTCTAAACCAAATTGTTTTCAAACAATAACTAGAAATTTAATGGAGGCAGGTGGTGGTAGCAAATGCTTGTCCCTATGGGGTTTATATAGCTAATTTGTGAGTGAGTGAGGTAGTCAGATTCTCTCTCTCTCTCTGAACTCGACTTAGAGGGAGTATTTGGCCAACTGTGTTTAAAATTACCACCTTTTTTTTGATAGATTTAAAATTACCACCATACATTTACATATCTTATAATAATTTTGATAACATATCAGAAAATCCCATAAAATAGTTTGTCGCTGAGCTCCATCATGCCCTTCATGCTTTAACCTTATCTATTTGTCTCAGATGATTAAGATGGGACACCCACCATGGCACACATTTACGTATTTTGCATGATAGTTTAGGTCTATTCACTTCATCATACAATATTAGGATATGATTACACTATCAATTTCAATACTTTCATTAATCTCAATCATAAGATTTTGAATTAGATAATCTATAATTATATATTAAAAATATTAAATTAATAAAGTATTTTAAAAAATTGCTTCTGACACGTTTTTTATCATATAAAATATCGATGTACAGTACCAAAAATTGATATTTTAATATCTTAATTAGGCTTGTAATATTATTACCCTAATCTGTCAGTAGATATGGATCAATAATGAATGCATAGGTTCTATTAAAGTGATATTATAATGTTACTTTACATGAATATCTTTCATGCAAGTCAACAGATCTGGGCCATACTACCTCACATGATTGATTCAGTTTTTGAAATTTCTTATTCTCACCAGGGGACACCCAAATTATGGAACATTAATCGTGTAGAAATGTATAACTATCCATGAAGGACTGCTTTCACTAAAATGGAACTTAACCAACAATTTAGGATTTTAAAACCTACCAGAAATGCACAATAGTTTGAGAGTGAGAGGCCACGTGGGTGTCTGCATGTGTGATTTTAATAGAGTTGTGTCATGTTATTTGGTTTGTACAATTTTGGTTTTGTGTCACATTCGAGCATGTTGATTTATATTCCTCCTGTCCAAGTCAACACATATAATCAGAGATTCACAATCCTATAACTATAATTTGTTTCTCTCTCAACCAATTATTCTATACCATGGGTACCTCACAAATTAATTATCTACTCAATTCACATCTTAAGAACACCCAATAACCCCCCCTCCCCCCCCCCCCCCCCCCCCCCCCCCCCCCCCCCCCCCCCTGCCCCCGCC
>CAUOFW020001391.1:1820527-1910506 GCA_963454935.2 Ilex paraguariensis
CCCCCCCCCCCCCCCCCCCAAAAAAAAAAAAAATTACGTGAATTTTTACTTACTCAAAAAAAAACACTATATAAAAAATCATCTAACTGAAAACAATTCATATAATACTAGATCACAAATTCAAAAAACCAAAAATGAATATTTTTCCATATAATACAAGTTGGACGAGTTTGTTGTACTAAAATTGAATTATTCGTGTTTTACATTAATATTAATGATACCAGAGAAATTGGACAGGTCAGGTTAGCTGTTATGGTCATCTCCTCGAGACCTGAAGACAGCCCAAAACAAAAACACACCTTCAAGTCCACAACACCAATTAAGACTAACGTCCAACCTAGAAACTATTTGAAGGGATAGAAGATGAACTTCGCCAGAAAACCCTACCTTAGGAAAAAGGTCACTACTTCTAAAAACTTACGTCATACCTTGGGCAAAAAGCCTCTAGTTGTTCATTGACAATTTTGTTATATATAGCAAAGAAAGAGCGAAACAGGGAGTAAGCCAATACACTGCCCCTAAGAAAATCCTATTGTGTATCTTCTTCTTCCTCAAATAATACATGCCCCAAAAGCAAGAGTCTTCCTTAACCAGTGGCCTACTCCTGCTCTTCCGTAGGACGATCCACTTTAATCTTATATTTCTTTTGTTCAATTTTATCACTCATCACACTTAATTAGCATCTAATCCATCATAGGGCTTCTCAATTTTTACCCCATTAATTTACCATCGTCTATGCCAACGATCTTCATCGTTTTAAACCAAAACTCCCTTATTGTTTGATGGTCCGAACCATAAGCATGAACCACAACCCATGGCTTCTTTAGCACAAGCCCATCCTACTAATCAACCACCATTAGGACACCAGGGGAACTCTCCAACAAGTCATGATACAACTACTATGGCAGAACCAATAGATAATATAGCTCTTGATAGCCAAACAACAGCCTCTTCATAGGGTTATCAAAGAAGAAAATAGGAGTTGATCAAACAATAACACCCACAACCAATGAAATTGAAATAACTAGAAGGAGGAGAGCGAGAGCTGCATTGGCAAAGGCAAGAGAAATAATCCTCAATCTCTTCTACCCTCCTCTTATTTGGACCATTTGGAAAGGGAAGACCAAGGAAGTCTAGAAAGAGTTGAGTAGCATGAAGGATTTTGTCAAGGACAAGACCCCCATCTGAATGGAGGCCCTAGTGTAGCAAACTGAATCTCTCTTTATCGAGGAGATCCAAAACTTCCCCCTCCTATTAAAATTCAAGATGCTTGTTATGAAAGCGTTTTGATGGCACCAAGGATTTATTCAATCACCTAAACATTTACAAGAACTTGATGGAACTACATGGCTACCAAGATCGGCCAAGTGTCGAGCCTTCACAATTACCCTAAAAGGGTAAGCTCTAACCTAATATAATAAGCTATCACTAGGAATGATAAAGCACATTCAAAGAACTCTCCGTGCAATTTGTCTCGCATTGCAACAAAGCGAGAAGTAAGGGTGGTAATCGAGTCGAGCTTTGTTAGTGTGAACCAAAGTCAATCAGAGTCATTTTTCTAAACAAGTTTAAAAAATTATTTAAGCTCAACTTGTTTAAAACTCGAACCGAATTTTATCTAAATTGAACTCAAGTAGCTCATCTCGATTAACACCCTTAGAGAAAATCCATTCGAAACCAACTTCATACCTCCTCAATATCAATTAAAAGCCTAACAAAAAGTTGAGAATGTCTATTTAATGCTTCAATCTAGAAACCTTGCAAATTGATAGTCTCGACAAGATAGTAGTTCTGACAGCCTTTATCACCGAACTACAACCTTCAAAATTTATGTTTTCAATATCCAAGCACCCCCAGACCAGTATGACAGGCGTGCTTACCAAGACTGAAAAATATATGAATGACAAGGAGGTCCTCAAGCACAATACAACTCTTCAACTGTAATCGATCATCAGGGGACAAGAAGAGAAAATAAACCATCCCTAGAAAAGGGAGAACCCCTTTACCTAAAAAAAAAGGATATGTTTGGTATAGGCTTAGACCCCAGAAACAAATCTTCCTACCAAGGTTTGTCCCTAAGTTCTATACACCTCTTAATACCTTGGTGGTGCAAGTGTTGCACCAAGTCCAGTGTGAAAACTTTCGTAAATGACAGACAAAGATTAGGTCAGATTATCAGAAGAGAAACATGAACAAGTATTACAACTTTCATCGAGACCATGGACACAAAACTAATGAGTGCATTCAACCGAAGAAGGAAATTGAATTCCTCATTGAAAGGGGCCATCTTAGGAAGTTTGTAGCCCAAGATGCGGATCACTAAGCTGAGAACCTTGAATAGCCGCCCAAGGCTAGACAACAGCATGAACAGTTGATGGGAGAGATCATGGTCATTTTAGGAGGTTGTGCTGGGGGAGGAGAATCCAATTAAGCACGCAAAGCCCATGTAAGAAAAATATGAGTAGAGGACTACAAGGAAGTTTTCACTATCCAAAAGCTCCTCGACTCGACACTAAGATTACCTTTTTTGATTTCAACTTGGAAGCATGCCAATATCCAAATTTATCTTCACAAGAACTTATGACCAACTCATGACTAGGCAAGAAAAATGGCTGACGACCAAGTCTCCACTTGTCGGCTTTTCTGGTGAGAAAGTTTATCCCCTCGGATTGATACAATTGGTGTTGACCATTGGTGATCATCTTGGCAAAATACAACTAGGTCAAGTTTCTAGTTGTTGAAGATCCCTCTACCAACATTGTTATCTTGGGACAACCTTCCCTCAATGCACTCAAGGTCATCCCCTTTGCCAACAATATAGGATTTCAAAACCTACCAGATATGCATAAATAGCTTGAGGATGAAGATCAACCATTGGGGTGTCTGCGTGTGTTTATGTGTATGTAACGCGCACATGTACTCATGAAAAAATATTTTATATGCTAATCGAGATGTGTTATCTTATATTAGTTTCATATCACTTTGGATTTGAGCATTTTAATTTGTATACATCACATCCAAATTGACACATATAACGTGCAAATCCAAATTAAATTTATGCTACTCCCCCAATCTTCACATTATACCACGTCCAACTAGTCCCTTAGATTTGGCACATAAGAGATTGAGACACAACTCTAGGGCTATGGGAAAGATGTAAATCAATTGTCCTAGATAGAGAACTACATAGAGTCTCTGTAAGTCTAAATATTCTTTGCTTTCGTTCCCCCCATAAGATCAATATCACAACCACACTCAAGACTAGAAGTTTCATATCTAAGTCATACTCTACATGATAGTTCACAATATAGAAAAATTATAGTTTTATCTAAATAATTCTCCCTCTCCCTCTCCCCCTTCTCAATCTCTCGCTCTCTCTCATCTCTCTTGCTTTCTCCCTTAGCTAAATAATTGTAAAGCCAATACATGAGTTTTCATGGAAACAATATGTGTTGGAACAACGTAAATTTACATCTACCAATTACCTTGTATGTATAGTTGGTGTTTGAACCCTCTGCATTCAACTCAAATTTCAAGTATGAATGTTAACTATCCAAAATTGTATGGTAAGACTTGTGTGGTTGAAATGTGGTCGCATCAATCACGCAAACAATGGTGAACTTTGTAATAAGAAGATTGAAAAATCATAATTTTTGTTAATGACTCTTCCACTCTCACTCTCGCTCTCTCTCAAACAGACACAAATAGAGAGAGATTTATCTAAACAATTATGAAGCAAATGTGGCCAATGAATGCTTAACCAACACATAATTGCTTCTGCTACTAGGCTTTTATGCATGATTGGAGTCCAAATCTCTGAAGTTACATTCAATTTTAGATTGTAATATTCTCTTGAATGCTATCGTAGGATAAGAATTAAGCAACAAGGATTCGATTGTATCATCAACACAAATTATGAATTTGAATTCTATGTAGAAAGTATCGATAAATTTTAGTGTTATCTAAATAGTTCTCTCTCTCTCTCTCTCTCTCTCTCTCTCTCTCTCTCAACTAAACAATTGTAAAGCTAATAAGTGAGTTTTGTGGGAACCTTATGTGTTGGAAAAAAATTAAATTTCATTTGCGAGCGACCTTGTATATCTATTTAGAGCTCGAATCTTCTAAAGTAAGTCAAATTTCAAAGGATGAATTTCAACCCAACAAAATTGTATGATAAGGCTTGTGTGCATCCCTCACCCAAAACTCAAGCTTCAAAGTTTTTTCTAAGAAGATTGAAAAATCACCATTTAGTTAAATACTCTCTCTCTCTCACCCCCAAAGCACCCATACACAAAGATTTATTTAAAGAATTATGAAATGAATAAGAGAGTTATGGTGGGGCCAATGCACACTTAACCAATATATAATTGTTTATATCATTGTCCTTATATGCCTGATTAGAGTCTGTATATCTGAAGTTGAGTTGACTTGTGCAAAGATCCCTATAACCGGGATTATAACCCATCCAAGGTTCAGTACTCCCTTTAATTCATTTAATCCTATTGAGGTTCAATGAGCCTCAATATACCTCATTTAATGTCCATTCGTATCATTGGAACTAAAGAAAATAAAGTTCAAAAGGTTAGCAAAACAATTTTTGATTTTTTCAAATTTTTGGAAGAGCTACCAGTAGGTGTTTGTTTTAACTATCGGTAGAAGTTCTACCTGTAAGCTATCGATAGTTTCCTCCTACTAAACAGGTACTACCTGTTAGCTACCAGTAGTTATTGCCTGCTGTACAGGTACTATCTGTTGGCTACCGGTAGTTATTGCCTGCCAAACAAGTACTACCTGTTAACTACCGGTAGTTATTACCTGCTACCGGTAGGTTTTGCCCAGAATTTCATATTTCATCAGTTTTTCGATTTCCAATTCAATCAAAACCCCTCCAAATTCATCCCAAACATGTATAAGGATATTTTCTACAATATACATGATTTATACAAGTTCTATTACATGCCTTTACAAAATTTACATGTCAAAACGGCATTTAACCAAGGTTTTTACATAACTTGTTTCCAAAGCCACAAACTGACTTTTCTTCATCTTTGAGGGCCCGAATGTGAGTCCTCCACCGGTACGAACTCCGTACCAGAAATGTGTTCCCGTATAGGGTGAGCCAACGCCCAGTAGAAAATCTCCTACGAGGGCTACTCCCCACCTAAGTGCAATGTATTATGAAACAAAACACAACCAAAATCCATTCCAATGCAAGAATTATGTAATCCATGTTGGAATTTACCATGGAACTTACCATGTCATGTCATGAATGAAATGAGATTCACTCCCGCATTTTAACCCCAAGCCTTTTCCCGGCTCCTCAACACATACAAATGTCAATGCATATAAAACTGAGCCCTTCTAGCTCGCGCCATTTATATTATCCTCTAAATGACTATTTAAAATCTCCGGGTCTTTATATGGGGTGTATATTTATGGACTTACACCAACGGCATCCAACCGACATGAAATTTATGGACTTTCACCAACGGTTCCGCGTACACCGACACACTTCTTGAGCTCTTATACCAACGAAGTGCGTATCCAATCACCGGGCCTCTCACCCGAGGGATAGTCTAATCTTTCTTCCTACCCCAACCTAATTTTTCATGCATGCAACCGTGCGACTCAGTGGAATCTTCAATTCCACTTCCCCGAGCCCACCATCAACCACCACATGTGGTGTTTGATTAAACTATGCACCACACATACCCACACTCATGCCTAAGTCCATGAATGCGATGTCATAGTATGCCCAAGATGCAATGGATGCCCAATGAGCAAGTTAACCATACATCCACATATCTCATGACAATTCACATCATAAGCATATAAATCCCATGAATCATTACAATGTCAATGTATCAATTAGCACATATTAACATTTATTTCCAACCCATTTACTAAGCATGTTATACATCATCATGTCATAACAACTTAATTTACACATAGGCATTTTGGCAAACACTTTCAAGACAACAATTCATATTATCACACAAGAATTTTCACCTCATTCACAAAGCATAATATAAAACATATAGCATGCTCATATAATCACTTTTCCATGGAATTACTAACTAAGTAATTTCCACATTACAATTTCAAGTTAGGAAAATCTATTCCAACTCATTTACATACTCCTTTTTCATACCCATTTCACCCATGTCATATGCGTAAATGAGTGAAATACATATTCCCTTTAACCCACTCATTTTATATAACATTATAAGTGAAAAATGAACCAAAGTAGGAGAACCCCTACCTCTTGAAGCGTAANCAAGCCTTTTCCCGGCTCCTCAACACATACAAATGTCAATGCATATAAAACTGAGCCCTTCTAGCTCGCGCCATTTATATTATCCTCTAAATGACTATTTAAAATCTCCGGGTCTTTATATGGGGTGTATATTTATGGACTTACACCAACGGCATCCAACCGACATGAAATTTATGGACTTTCACCAACGGTTCCGCGTACACCGACACACTTCTTGAGCTCTTATACCAACGAAGTGCGTATCCAATCACCGGGCCTCTCACCCGAGGGATAGTCTAATCTTTCTTCCTACCCCAACCTAATTTTTCATGCATGCAACCGTGCGACTCAGTGGAATCTTCAATTCCACTTCCCCGAGCCCACCATCAACCACCACATGTGGTGTTTGATTAAACTATGCACCACACATACCCACACTCATGCCTAAGTCCATGAATGCGATGTCATAGTATGCCCAAGATGCAATGGATGCCCAATGAGCAAGTTAACCATACATCCACATATCTCATGACAATTCACATCATAAGCATATAAATCCCATGAATCATTACAATGTCAATGTATCAATTAGCACATATTAACATTTATTTCCAACCCATTTACTAAGCATGTTATACATCATCATGTCATAACAACTTAATTTACACATAGGCATTTTGGCAAACACTTTCAAGACAACAATTCATATTATCACACAAGAATTTTCACCTCATTCACAAAGCATAATATAAAACATATAGCATGCTCATATAATCACTTTTCCATGGAATTACTAACTAAGTAATTTCCACATTACAATTTCAAGTTAGGAAAATCTATTCCAACTCATTTACATACTCCTTTTTCATACCCATTTCACCCATGTCATATGCGTAAATGAGTGAAATACATATTCCCTTTAACCCACTCATTTTATATAACATTATAAGTGAAAAATGAACCAAAGTAGGAGAACCCCTACCTCTTGAAGCGTAAAACGACGTTGAAAAGTCCCAAGAACCCAAAACAACCTTAAATCCTCAATTCCCCAAAATCTTATTTTTTTTCAACCTTCGGTGAAACCCATCGTTTTTGGTACGTAGGCGTAGCCCTTGACGAGGATAACACCTTTTCCCCTTGGCCCGAGTGAATCCGAAGCCCGTGGAGTCGTAGATCATAGAGAGAAGTGAAGAGCTCCTCCTTTTTCCCTCTCTTCCCCTCTTACGTTAACCGGCTGAAGAAAATGGCCAAGAAATCTGATTTTCCCCTCTTTTTATACCCTCATTTACTTGGCGTACATTGTGCCATACAACCTCTTTTTTTTTTTGGTCCATTTTTATCTCGAAATGATTAAATTTCGTCCCGGTTCAAGTTTAAATTAATTTTTATTTTAATTTACCTTTAATTATTTCTTAATTTTTAAAATTTTATTGAAAATCCCATTTTTGGATCGCTCGAGACTCGATCGTCTTGTAAAACGTAAAAAATTAGACTATCTTAAAATTTGATGAAATTTGACGTAGTAACTAGATTTCGTGAGATGAATTCAAAGATGAGATCCGTTTTGTCATCCGAGATCTATAAAAATTCAAGTTATTCAACCCGCATTGTAGCGACAAAATTACCGTTTTGCCCTTATTTACAAAAGTTTAAATTTACCGAGTGTTACAACTATATATGATTATAAACATTATTTTTTCATCATTTTTCTCTTTTGGTATTCTCTTACTCTTTTTTTCTCTCTTTTATCTTTCATAAATTCGTTTTTGATTCTATTAGCGTTTAACTAGTACATTGAGTGAGAAAATGAGAAATTCTATTAGAGTTATTGTGAGAGANTCTCTTTAATCTTTCGTAAATTCGTTTTTGATTCTATTAGCGTTTAACTAGTACATTGAGTGAGAAAATGAGANCATAAATTCGTTTTTGATTCTATTAGCGTTTAACTAGTACATTGAGTGAGAAAATGAGANCTAAATGCATGCATTACTTATAGAATATTATTAACAATTCATGTAATAGTTGTCTCTGCAGAAAGAAACTTTTCAAAATTAAAATTGATAAAATCTTATTTAAGATCGACTATGATACAAAAAAAATTAACTAGATTAACAATACTATCAATTGAAAAAAATATAATAGCAAAAATTGAATATAAAATTTTAATTAGTATTTTTGCAACTCAAAAAATAAGAAAAATTAACTTTAAAAAAAATTANGAAATTCTATTAGAGTTATTGTGAGAGATAACACATAAACAAATTCTATAAATTTTGACAATTTTTGCTATTTTTTTTAATTTTCTTAGCACTATAATTAGAGTTATGTTATTATTATTATTATTATTTTGGTTAACAGTTATCGGCTATGATCATTTGGATTTGAATTGAGTGTATCGGTCTCTTTGGAATATTATTTACAATGATCGATCTTTTAGAAAATTGGATAATAATGAAAGTTCANGTTTTTGCAATTTTTTTTTAATTTTCTTAGCACTATAATTAGAGTTATGTTATTATTATTATTATTATTTTGGTTAACAGTTATCGGCTATGATCATTTGGATTTGAATTGAGTGTATCGGTCTCTTTGGAATATTATTTACAATGATCGATCTTTTAGAAAATTGGATAATAATGAAAGTTCAATTCAAGAAATGAGTTTAGTTGTATGATCTTAATTGGCATTTATGAATAGCTTTTATAGTGAGTTATTTTTTTTTTAACATTGCTCTTTTATGAAGTTATTTTTACAAAAATCAATATTAACATTCGTATTGAATTTTATGTTGCCCCACTGTGGGAGAAGCCTGGCTCCGCCCATGTGTATATATATATATATATATATATATATATATATTGTAAATAGATCTGTATTGTAAATATACTAATAGATCTAAAGGGATTGAACGAGAGAGAGAAAGATGAGGGACTGGACAAAAGGATGAAGGGAGAGAGATGAGTGACTGAAGGAAGGGTTTACTAGCTTGATGATGGGAAAGCTCTCTGGTTTAGTTCTAATTGTAAGAAGATATTTTTTTTTCGGTGTTATTTTTTTTAAAAAAAAATCATTGGTGTTTGTATATTTTTTCTATTGAATCTGTTTGGTTTTATTTTAGATAAAGGTCATTGATATATTTTTTTATATTGATTTTATTTTTGATGAAGATTATTGAATATGTTTGGTTTATTTTAAAATTTGGTTTATTGAATTTTTTTTATGAAATTGTCAATAAAAAATAATTTTCTTATATTTTTTTTATTAATTTTTGAATTACTGTTCAAACATATATTTAGACTGTCCAAACAAGTTTTACTATTTTCTATTATATAAAATTATTTTTAAAATCATCTAACCAAACAAATTTTCCATCTTAGAAAATATCAAAACACTTCCTTAAAACTATTTTCAAAAACTATTTTCTGAGATGCAAACTAAACAGGCCCTATAATTTTAGTTAAATAATTCTCTTTCTCTCTCTCTCTCTCTCATACACACAAATAGAAAGAGAGATTTTTCTCAAGAACTATGAAGTAAATAAGACTCCAAACAATGCTATTTTAAAATATCATCGGTTAATAAAATCTCAAATGTTTTAAAACAATATTGTTTGAATTTCGAATGTTTCTTAAAATTCAATTTTTTCTGACATTAATGGGTTAAATTTATTTTTAGAACTAAATATTTTAAAAGAAATTTTACAAACGAAAGAAAATAATCCAATTGAAATACTAAATTATATAAAAATATTAAATTCTTTTTTAAATGCATGCATTACTTATAGAATATTATTAACAATTCATGTAATAGTTGTCTCTGCAGAAAGAAACTTTTTAAAATTAAAATTGATAAAATCTTATTTAAGATCGACTATGATACAAAAAAAATTAACTAGATTAACGATACTATCAATTGAAAAAAATATAATAGCAAAAATTGAATATAAAAATTTAATTAGTATTTTTGCAACTCAAAAAATAAGAAAAATTAACTTTAAAAAAAATTATTAATACTAAACATTGGCTCATTTGAAAATACCGATTTAAACCCAAATGGGGAAGGGAAGGAAAAAAAACTTAAACATACTCATTGCGGAAAAAATATCAAATGATTGCTCTTACGACATGCAGAAACAGAAACTTCACAACAAAGCATAGCGCGGCCATGCGGACGAGATCATTAAGATAGAGAAAGAATTAATTCAGGATTAAGGGAAAGTCCACGGTACCGGTACCGGTACCGTATCACCGCTTATTATTTTTATGATTAAATTATAATTTAAAATAAATAAGTTATAATTGTTCACGNATTTTGGTTAACAGTTATCGGCTATGATCATTTGGATTTGAATTGAGTGTATCGGTCTCTTTGGAATATTATTTACAATGATCGATCTTTTAGAAAATTGGATAATAATGAAAGTTCAATTCAAGAAATGAGTTTAGTTGTATGATCTTAATTGGCATTTATGAATAGCTTTTATAGTGAGTTATTTTTTTTTTAACATTGCTCTTTTATGAAGTTATTTTTACAAAAATCAATATTAACATTCGTATTGAATTTTATGTTGCCCCACTGTGGGAGAAGCCTGGCTCCGCCCATGTGTATATATATATATATATATATATATATATATATTTTAAATAGATCTGTATTGTAAATATACTAATAGATCTAAAGGGATTGAACGAGAGAGAGAAAGATGAGGGACTGGACAAAAGGATGAAGGGAGAGAGATGAGTGACTGAAGGAAGGGTTTACTAGCTTGATGATGGGAAAGCTCTCTGGTTTAGTTCTAATTGTAAGAAGATATTTTTTTTTCGGTGTTATTTTTTTTAAAAAAAAATCATTGGTGTTTGTATATTTTTTCTATTGAATCTGTTTGGTTTTATTTTAGATAAAGGTCATTGATATATTTTTTTATATTGATTTTATTTTTGATGAAGATTATTGAATATGTTTGGTTTATTTTAAAATTTGGTTTATTGAATTTTTTTTATGAAATTGTCAATAAAAAATAATTTTCTTATATTTTTTTTATTAATTTTTGAATTACTGTTCAAACATATATTTAGACTGTCCAAACAAGTTTTACTATTTTCTATTATATAAAATTATTTTTAAAATCATCTAACCAAACAAATTTTCCATCTTAGAAAATATCAAAACACTTCCTTAAAACTATTTTCAAAAACTATTTTCTGAGATGCAAACTAAACAGGCCCTATAATTTTAGTTAAATAATTCTCTTTCTCTCTCTCTCTCTCTCATACACACAAATAGAAAGAGAGATTTTTCTCAAGAACTATGAAGTAAATAAGACTCCAAACAATGCTATTTTAAAATATCATCGGTTAATAAAATCTCAAATGTTTTAAAACAATATTGTTTGAATTTCGAATGTTTCTTAAAATTCAATTTTTTCTGACATTAATGGGTTAAATTTATTTTTAGAACTAAATATTTTAAAAGAAATTTTACAAACGAAAGAAAATAATCCAATTGAAATACTAAATTATATAAAAATATTAAATTCTTTTTTAAATGCATGCATTACTTATAGAATATTATTAACAATTCATGTAATAGTTGTCTCTGCAGAAAGAAACTTTTTAAAATTAAAATTGATAAAATCTTATTTAAGATCGACTATGATACAAAAAAAATTAACTAGATTAACGATACTATCAATTGAAAAAAATATAATAGCAAAAATTGAATATAAAAATTTAATTAGTATTTTTGCAACTCAAAAAATAAGAAAAATTAACTTTAAAAAAAATTATTAATACTAAACATTGGCTCATTTGAAAATACCGATTTAAACCCAAATGGGGAAGGGAAGGAAAAAAAACTTAAACATACTCATTGCGGAAAAAATATCAAATGATTGCTCTTACGACATGCAGAAACAGAAACTTCACAACAAAGCATAGCGCGGCCATGCGGACGAGATCATTAAGATAGAGAAAGAATTAATTCAGGATTAAGGGAAAGTCCACGGTACCGGTACCGGTACCGTATCACCGCTTATTATTTTTATGATTAAATTATAATTTAAAATAAATAAGTTATAATTGTTCACGAGAAATTTATGATCGTTTCTTTGTTGGATCACAGATACATATGATCAATCATGAACTTCTCTTGAACAGTTGTAATTTCTCCCTTATGAGTTATAACTTAACTTTTAAAAATTGTAANCGAGAAATTTATGATCGTTTCTTTGTTCGATCACAGATACATATGATCAATCATGAACTTCCCTTGAACAGTTGTAATTTCTCCCTTATGAGTTATAACTTAACTTTTAAAAATTGTAATTTCGTTATCAATCATAATGTATCATGATCGATCATGACCTTTAAAAATTATAACTTACTCCTAAAACAAATTATACTTAACCTTAAATGGTTGTAAATTTTGGTACGGTACCTCCTTCGGTACTGCAGCCTTTCCCCAGAATTAATGTTAGGCCAGGCGACAAAGTCCAGAACAAGGTTCCCTGAATAGTGGATCGCTTGGGTATATGATACGGGAACGGGTATACAGTACGACACTTTCTTATGTACGTAGTACGATAAGAATAGACTTAACTAGTACGTTATTTTGGGTCACAATTCGTTTTAGGTCTCTTATCTAAATTGTTTTCATTATTATACAATATTATATATTACAGAACATCAATAAACACTAAATCAGTTATCATTTATATGATATTTGTGCTTGATTTTCTATTGTCTAAAATAATATATAATTATAAATCTATATGCATTTAGTCAATTAATATATATTTTATATTTGTATTACATATTCAAATGTGAATTGATTCAATGATAATATTATAATTTGAAATCATACATTTTAATAATCTAGATTATAAAACCACCCCATTTAAAATTGATGTACTTAAATTGTGGGTCATCACAGGTTAAATAAATTCTGATAACCATGATCCGGAAGACTGAGAAAAACCTGAAAGAAGGCAGAAGCTAAGGAAATATTGGTGCAGTCAATATGTTAGGCCCATCCTAGGATTGGATGGGGCTCAAAATTTATGGTTGGACATACTCTTTACTCAAAAAAGATCCAAATAATCCAATTTACGCGACTTTACTGGCTTTGCCAGGGTCCCATCGGTGGTTGTACGGTGAACGACTTAAAAAATATATATTAAATATAACAAGTAATTCAAATCAAATCGCGACGCCGCTAAATCATATCAACTAATTTAGTGATAATAACTCAATAACTCGGGATTGACTAAGATATAATTTCAATGACTCAACCAAATTATGCGAAACATAGGATTTTTAAGTATTGTATAACGGTATCATCTCATAATGCGTTGAGTCAGATATGACTCGTATCGGTATTAACCAATACTTTGAACCATGATCTGATGTTGGTCAAGAGTTGATTGCGTAAAATAAAGAAAATTCATTGATCCACCCGTAATTTATGCCAATAATGGAAATTAAAAAGGTAATGTAGACCGAGGTCTTGTTATTTTGAGAATAGTTCAAGGTCACAGTATTAGCCACCGATTCGAAGAGTTCTAAGGTATATCGATCACAATATTGCTTCGTGATACCAGATGATACGACCTAAAAGAATAAGTTGAACATAACGAGAGATTTGGGTTATATCGCAGTATTGCCAAATTGTATCAACTGATTCCATGACGATAATTTAGCAACTTGAGATTAATCCGGAATTGACTCAGACAAATTTTGCGAGACTCATTGTTTATTTGTAAAGTGTAAGATTATTGACTTGGAAGACGTCGAGTCGACCAACTCGCATTTGTATATCGACCGATACTTCGACTTGATTATGGACCTATATCATATTCAAGACATGTCATGTATGTGTGACATGTCATGTATGTGTCGTGTTGAGATTGATTTATTTATGTGTTGTGTTTAAATTGACTTGTATAAACCATGACCCGAAATTAGTACCATGATATCTGTCAATCAAATCCACTACATATGGGGCCTCTTAAATTAAAAATATACATGATCCCCAGTCTCGAAAAACCAACTTCCATGATAATTTATAAAACATTAGATCGGTACATGAGAACAAAATGTAAAAGTATCAGACATTTTCTTTATACCATATCAACTAAATGAGTTTATCGTCCCAAAATACAGTTATTCGTATGTGGACATAATCTGTCTCACATAATAGTGAGGATACTTATGATATACAAGTATACACCACCCATTCAGTAATTCAAAAATATTATCAGCACAGTATCCTTAAAAGCATCTAAATTAAAACTCTCACCAGATTTGCAGCAGCCCAACCAGCAAGAGCAGATAGAACAGTCATCACCTAAAAGTAGCAAATATTTTGTGATTGTAAGCCCTCACAATTTCTGGAAAGAGATCTGAAGTGCTGATTGTATTGTCAACAAGGGTTGTAAGAGGATTCTACAAGAAATCATCTGGCCCAATATTGACTTTCCAGAGTGTAATCTGTTTTGTACATGGTCAGTTCCAATCAACTTGGGAAGAAAACTGACGTTGTTAGCTGCCTCTTTCTATTCATCAGACCAAACTAAGGCCAGGAATTTGTAGGCATTTCGTTCGTCCATTGCTCTTCTCACACTCTCAGAATCAGATTGCCTACTGGCACCAGCAAAAATATTGGACAAAAGCACATAGTCACCACCATATTCTTTCTGCATGTTCAGTATCTTCCGTGTGACTCTCTCCCCCACCTCAATGTTTCCATGGAAGCTACAAGCACCCAAAAGCGTCCTCCAGATCACAGCATTAACCATTTCCATAGGAATATCCAAAGCCATATTTTCCGCTTCATCAAGCCTCCCTGCACGACCCAACATGTCTATCAAGCACCCATAATGCTTAATGTCTGGTACAACACCACACTTGTCCACTATTTTTTTGAAAAACTCAAGCCCCTCATCAATCAGGCCTCCATGACTACAAGCATTTAACACACTCAAGAATGTAACTGGATTTGGCTTCATGCATGCATTTTCCATTCGTTTAAAACTATCTGCAGCTTCTTTTCCCATTCCATGCATTGCAAACCCAGATATTATTGACGTCCACGACACCACGTTCCTCCTCTCATCAGATATATCCTCAAAAACTCGAATTGCACTCTCTACGCACCCACATTTTGCATATGCATCAATAAGAGAATTCATAACACGAATATCAGATGCATTAAACCCACTTTTGTCTCCATAAGAATGGATTATTTGGCAAGATTCAAGACGCCTAAGATTCCAAATAGCCGGAAAAACAGCAAGAATAGTTACTTCTGTTGGTTTAATTCCCTCATTCACAACCATTCTCCGAAACAAGGCCAAAGCTCCGTTATAGTGGTTCATCCGCGTGTAGCCATCAATAAGACCGGTCCATGAAAGCACATTCTTTATTGGCATCACATCAAAGAGATATTAAGCAACACCAAGCTCCCCCCACTTTATGAAACCCGTAATCAAAACGTTCCATGTCACTGAGTTTCTGTCAGGCATTTCATCAAACTGTTTCTGAGCTTGCACCAAATACCACAATCAGCATACATGTTAACCAAAGAAGTTTGCACGTAAACGTGGAACTCGAAGCCTGCTTTGATAGTGAGACCATGAAGTTGAATACCTATTTTTGGTCGCTGTACATTAGTGCAGGCTTTTATAAGGAAGGAGTAAGTGAAGCTATCAAAAGAGATGGTTTGGTATTGGTTTTGGTGTTGGTGTTGGTGTTGGTGTTGGATGTGTTTGAAGAGTAAGAAAGCTTCTTCAGGGAAGTGACTAAGTGAATAGTGGCGGAGCAGAGTGTTAAAGAATGTCAGGATTGGGGTTGTGGTGGATAGACGTGAGAGTAAGTTGGTGGTGATTAGTTGAGTGTGGACTTGTTGAATGGCTGGTCTGTTGCGGTGTCTGAATAAGAGAGAAAGCAAGTGGTAGCAATGCTTGTGCGTCATTTCCTAGGAAGCACGGATACTCCAAGGAAACACATCAAACAAAGTGCGTAAATAGCACCTGAAATAGCCATAGCAAGTACACAACTATCAACCGACCACAGCAAATTAACACCAATCCAATCAATAGCAGAAGCCTCACATGAACCGGCAACAGCAATGGCAGAGCTCCCCATAAGTACCCACAGACCCTAATTTCTTCCAGATTTCAATTACAACTCTAGGACCTATGGTCGGAGCGAAACCAAAATGTAATCGCCAATCTGCCGAGATTTAGGAAATTTAGAGAAAATCTAGGGGAGAGAGATGACCGAAGTGCAGAGAGTCTTCGCCTTCAAGAGAGATGCGAAGAAAAGGGCAGAAAAAAAAGGTAGAAGGCCTTCGCAGTTGTATCTCCACTTGAGACACCTTATTAGTAGCCTATACCATTAACAGAGACACGGATTAAATGGATTTAAGTAAGACTTCAATGAATTTGGGTGATCATCGAGTTGACCCGTTTAATATTTTTAATAAACAAATTATGTTCAAGTAAAATATATCAATCCGTTTATAATTCATTTAAATAAAATTAATATAATAATAAATTAATAATTATTTTAAAAAAATTAACCAATTTTTTTTTTTAATGACAGCCACACAGAAAATATATAATCTTTCCCTAACCTTAATTCCTTTTATGTTGAACGATTGAAGCCTTGTTACGCCTCCACCACTCTTCTGCTCCTCTCTTTCTCTCTCTCTCGACAGTCGACAACAACTCAACGAGTTACGAGCACCGTTTCCCGTTGAACTACAGTTCGTCTAACCACGGTCCTCCTAGTTGAAGGATATCCATATGTTTGTTGGTCTTCTCTACTTTTGCGTGCTGTCTCTTAGGTTGGATGCTTTGTTTTCTCGGTTAATTTCTCAGTGACAATGTCAATGATTGTCTTTCTGGGTTCAGAAACTCATTCTAAAAAACATAACAAAAAAATTTGGATAGTCTTCAGATGTGCTTGGCTTATCTGTGATTTACTTTGTTTTATGTTGATTTTATGTGCTCATTTTTTTTTTTGCCGATTATGTTGTTTGATTTGCTTCCTTTTGGTTTGGTATACTGTTTTTGTTCGGATCTGTACAAGTTTGAGAATTTCTTCTGGTGATAAGATCACATCCCTTGCAAAATAGATTGTGAATAGTTAGTTGAGCAAGGTTTTGGCGGATTTACTTTTTTTTTATGTATATTTTTTTGGTCTCTAAATTTCTGTTCTCTAGACCTTTATATAAATTTATGTATATTCTTTTGGTGATAAATGTCTAATTGGGTAATTCGCAGTGGGCTTGGCCTTGTTTTGTTTTGCTTGCTTAGATTAAGAGGCTTTTGTGTAAGATGGATTATAGAACATACTAGAAGGCTTCCTGTTAGATCTACATCTGGTGGTCTTGATGAGCGATGTTGATTTGATGTCTGTTGTTGCTGCTGCTAATCTGATGCTGGGTGGATGCATAAATGCTATGGTGTTGCTGTGTAGTAGCATGTATGATTTTTGGCCAGAATTGTGCCTGTAGGAGGAGTTTTTGTTCAAAATTTATATTTTGAAGGATTAAAGTCATTAAGTTGGTGTGTAAATAGGGTTTGTTCCATTTGATTCTTGTAATTCTTTGAATTGTATTCAATAAAATTTTGGTTGTCTTTTTTAAACAAACAGAAAAATGGTTTAAATGGGTTTAATGTGTTTAACAGGTTGTTTACCGTGTTAAACTGACCCTACCCAATCCGACACGTTTAAAATTAGATGTGTTAAACGAGTCGTGTTATGTTACCTGTTTATTAAATGGTTCGTGTTTGTGTTTGTGTTTAAATTTTTTAACCGTTTATTAAACTTGTCGTATACGGGTTTACATGTTTTTCACCCGTCACCTATTTAACCTAGCATGTAACTATTTAACCCGACACATTTGACACCCCTACNAGTTGTTTACCGTGTTAAACTGACCCTACCCAATTCGACACGTTTAAAATTAGATGTGTTAAACGAGTCGTGTTATGTTACATGTTTATTAAATGGTTCGTGTTTGTGTTTGTGTTTAGATTTTTTAACCGTTTATTAAACTTGTCGTATACGGGTTTACATGTTTTTCACTCGTCACCTATTTAACCTAGCATGTAACTATTTAACCCGACACATTTGACACCCCTACTTCTTAGTAAGGAAAAAAAAACGGGTTATCTCCGTCCCATAAATTTTTATTCTTATTTTATTTAATTTTTTATTATCAAAATATTAAGTTTATCCCTTCTATGCTCACTCAATTAGTAACTAAGTTCACTCCATGCTATATACACCATTTTTAAAAAGAGAAGAACGACAAAAGAAAAAAAAGAAAGAAAGATATAAGCAAACCAAAACAAGAAGAAAAAAAAACCAAACAGAGTTTAAAGGAACAAAGAAAACTATAAGACGCAAAACCACAAGATGCAACCTTGAACATGAAAAAAAAATAAGCATCAAGCACATACACAAAATCGAATAAGAAAAAAAATAACAAGTATATATGTTAAACCTAAATAAGATAAGAATATATATATATATATATATATATATATATAACACATTTAAATTCTAAAAAAAATTATTAAACTTGACAAAGATATCAAAACATACAAAAAATAATGAAAATTCATACAACAAACATGAAATCAAATATATAATTAAATTGATAAGTAATACTAACCTGTATCTCATTGAAAAAATTCATATTGTCAAAGTATTTTTGTGAGTGTATGAGATGAAATAGATAATGAAACCCTAATTATAACAAAATATAAAGTGAGTTTACTTATTAAAAGGGTGTATGTAGCATGGGGTAGACTTAGTCACTAATGGGGTGGATATAGAAAAAGATGGGTCTAGTAGTTTGATAATAAAAAATTAAATAGATTAAGAATAGAGATTTGTGGGGGTGGGAATATCACCCAAACAAAACACTCCTCGGAAAACCAAAAAAGTGAGGTGTTGGTTGGTTTGTGTTTACATTTTTTTGTTCTCAAAATTCTAAATATAAGGAAAATATGTTTGATTAGATTTTTTAATCTCTAATTTTCATTAAAAAAGTGAGAATTGAGATGAAGTTTTAGAGAATAAGTGTTGGGTGTTTTGGCCAAATTTGGAAATATGTTTTTTGAAAAAACAATGCTACAAAATCCAAATGAAATTTAAAAAATTATAACCCAAATGTATATAACTTCTTAGATGAGTGGATCCATTAACTTTTACATAAAGACCCACTCACCCAACACTCATCCAAGGGATGATATGCATTTGAGTTTCAACTTTTGAATTTTATTTGGGTTGTGTAACATATTTGGCCGAGAGTATCTGTTTTAAAATTTATTTGGCTTTAAGTACCACAGCCAGATTTATACTCCATTAAGTCCTATTTTTCATCAAACTATTTTCATTAAGTACACATTTCAATTTATTTATTTTTGTATTATCTAATTACCCCTATCATAAATGGTGGGTCAAGCTCAAGTGCCCAACTCATGTTACAAGTTCGGTCTAAATTAGTGGCCCAAATCCAAGAGATCCAGCAAATCCAACTCAAGATGGACAACCCGGTCAAGCTCATCAAGGTCAAGGAGCAACATCAGCAGGGAGCATGTAACGTCATCCAAGGCCTCGTCCTCACCGCCTTAGAAAGAGTCAACTCTCACCTCATCCTCTAACTGAGTCTCATGAAGAGAACGTAACTGCCTCGCCCGTTGAGAAGATATCGACAGATCCACCAAATTAGCTATTTAGTTACTATTAAGTCACCCCAATCTGTTAGGAGACAACTATAAATTGTAAGCTCCCCCAACACTTGGGGGGCATCATCATCACACCCAGTCGAGCACAACTCTCTCCTCGCTCTCAAAGCTTGTAACTCTGCTCTCCCTTCACACTTGAGTTAATAAAATATCCGGCAACCTTAACTATTCAAAGTGGACGTAAGTCACGTTGACCGAATTACTATAAACCTTGTCTTGCTTTCTCCACTTATTTACTGCATTTATTACTATTACTTGATAGGTGGTGTGCAAAGCCAATTTGTGCATCTTAGTTTGGCGCCGTCTGTGGAAAACGACAAAATTCTCACTTCTAAACACTTCATTTGCTGAACCAATGACGATCACTACCAGATCCACGAATCAGCCTAAAGACAATCCAGTACGAGAGGAAGAGGTTGCTCCTCCACCAACCAATCCCATTCCAAATGCGCAGTAGATGCTGGACACCATGCAATAGCTTATAGCTAAGAACCAGCAGATCCTGCAACTCATGCTCGTTGGACAAGGAGGAGCACAGCCTAGAGGACCTCAAGTCAGAAGAGCCCCACGCCTTGGACATCAATGAGCTCCAAACCATGGTGCTCCCCATTTGGGCACCCCCTTTGAAGTCCCCTTGGGCACCCCACACAGGGGGCCCACCACAAGGGACCTCCACCTCCTCCTCGAGCTCCTACTTCTCATGGTGGAGACCCTCATTTCCAAGAGAATGACGGTGAAAACCAAAGAATGGAGTATGAAAGTCATTTCCATGATAATTGCAAATGAGCTCTCAATCACTAGGATGAAAAAATTAAGGAGGTGCAAAATCAACTAGGTGACGTCTTCAACGCCATGAAAGCACAGGGACCTAAGAGAGTGGACTACCTTTTAAGGTGAATTAACACGCCTTTCAAACCTAATGTGGTTAATTACCCACTTTCTCAAAAATTCAAGATGTCATCCGTTAAAAATTTTGACGATACGAAGGATCCACTAGACCACCTCGAAACTTACAAGACCTTGACGCAGCTGCATAACGTCCTCGACGAAATCATGTGCAGAGCGTTCTCAACCACCTTGAAGGGATTCGCTCGACAATGGTTTACTAAGCTTTCCCTAGCCTCCATTGGCTCATTTGCTGAGCTGAGCAGGTCCTTCGTGTCCCACTTTATTGGAGGATGCTACCATCAGAAGTCTGTCATCCACTTGCTCAGCATAAAGTAGGATCGAGACGAGAGCCTAAAGAGCTAATTCACTCGTTTTAACGAGAAGGTCCTTCAGGTTGAGGAGCCCGATAAAAAGGTTAGTATGACCACCTTCCTAGGAGGTCTCCGATCATCAAGCTTCCTCTTCTCAGTGATGAAACGTCCATCGAAGAGTATGCCAAAGCTACTAGCAAAAGCTCAGAAGTATATGAATGTTGAGGACATCACAAGGGCCAGACGAGGTGAGTCCTCACAAACAAGCGAGAAGAGATAAAGATGACAAGAAAGAGAGTGGCAGTAAGCGCAGCAGGACAAAGAGGGAGAGGGTACCTTCCAAAGACCGGCTTGGTCCTACTCTATAGAGAGACCAAAAAGTATTCACCCCCCTCAACGCCGCTGTCAAGCACATCCTATTCTAGATCCAGGATGACCTCGCAATAAAATGGCTTGGGAGGATGAAGTCTCCTCCAAACTGCACCCAAACAAATATTGTCGCTTCCATTGCAATTATGGCTACAACATCGATGACTGCTATGACCTTAAACAAAAATTGACGAGCTCATACAACATGGTCACCTTCGCCATTATGTTGCTGGTAGGGGTTAGGCACCACCACCACCTCATAATCAGGAAGATCAATAACTCATTGGAGAAATTCACACCATCTCTGGAGGGCTTGCAAGAGGAGGAGAATCACTCTCTACCATGAAGGTCCATGCTAGGAAAGCTAGGCACCTCGATGAACTATGCCCATCCAAGGCACCCAAGCATGGTAATAGTGAGGTCATATCCGTCTCGGACAAGGACCTAGAAGGAATTCAACACCTCCACGATGACCCTCTAGTGCTCACCATGACCGTCGCAGACAATGGCAGCTTTGCAGATATCTTGTTCGCAGAGGCTTATGACAAGCTCAACTTGGGCAGAGATAGTGCAACCTATCAGATCACCTCTCATTGGATTCTTAGGGAGGAAGGTATATCCCCTAGGCTCCATCACCTTACCAGTCACTACCGAGGTAGCACCCCGGAGCTCCACGATCATGGTCAACTTTCTGGTGATAAATTGCCCTTCCGCTTACAACATCATCCTAGGGCGACCTGCTCTCAACACCCTGAGAGTTATGACCTCCATCTACCATCTCATCCTTCACTTTCCAACCTCGAATGGAGTCAAAGAAGTTCGAGGAGACCAAGTAGCTACAAGAGAGTGTTATGTCTCCTCTATGAAGACCAGCAAACTATAAGAGGCCCTATAAGTGGAGGTCCTCGACCCAAGGACTAATGCCACCATATAAAGAGGAGAACCAATAGAAGAGCTCACCCTAGTGGTCTTAGATAAGGAGCATCTAGACAGAAAAATGTACATTGGCTCGTCTTTCTCTGAAGATTTTGTCCACCAACTTATAAAATTTTTAAGGCGCAACATGGATATTTTTGCATGGTCACATGCGGACCTGGAGGGCATTGACCCGATGGTCGCCACACACCGCCTTAATGTTGACCAGCGTCACAAGCCTGTACGTCAAGGAGGTGAGAAACCTAATAGATAATGGAGCGGTCAGAGAAGTAGCATACCCAGAGTGGCACTCAAATGTGGTGATGGTGACTAAAGCCAACGGAAAATGGCACCTTTGCGTCGACTTTACTAAGCTCAACAAGGCGTGCCCAAAAGACAGTTACCCACTACCGCGAACTGACCTCCTCATCGACATAACCGTTGGACACGAGTTTCCCACTTTCCTAGATTCATACTCTAGGTATAACTAAATCAGCATGCATCCCCTAGATTAGGAGAAGACATCATTTATTACTCTGAAGGGGATCTACTACTATAGGGTCATGCCCTTCGGACTAAAGAACGCAGGAGCAACCTATCAACGGTTGGTAAACAAAATGTTCCAGTCTCAGATCGGGCAAACAATGGAGATCTACGTAGACGACATGTTGGTGAAAAGCCTTGCCGCAATAAATCACATTGACCACCTCCAAGAAACTTTCAATGTTCTCAGGTCCTATCGCATGAAGTTGAATCCTGAAAAATACGCCTTTGGCGTAGGCTCAAGAAAATTCCTAGGCTTTATGATCAACCAGAGAGAAATCGAGGCGAACCCCAAAAAGATCAAGGCCATCCTCGATATGAAATCACCCTCCTCGACCAAAGAGCTCCAGCACCTCAATGGGAGGATTGCAACACTTAACATATTCATTTCCAAGTCTGCAGAAAAATGCTTGCCTTTCTTTAAGATCCTCCAAAAATTTTTTGAGTGGGGACCTGAGGCAAAGGAAGCCCTTCAAAGGCTTAAAGCCTACTTGGCTACACCTCCTCTCCTTTCACATGCTATATCGGGTGAGACATTATATTTGTACCTTTCTGCTTCGCCATCGGCGGTAAGCTCCGTCCTTATCAAAAACCATGATGGAGTGCAAAAGCTCATCTATTATATGAGCAGAAATAAGATATTCAGAGCTAGAGAAGCTAGCGCTCGCCCTCATATCGACAGCAAGGCGCCTACATTATTTTCAGAGTCACATCGTCGTTGTGATTATAGACCAACCTCTAAAGAGAGTCTTGGGAAATTCAGACGTATCTGGGAGACTCCTTAAATGGGCAGTGGAACTGGGCGAGTTCAATATCCAGTACTAGCCAAGGGCGGCCATCAAAGCACAAGCATTGGCAGATTTTGTTGCTGAGCTTACACCAACAGAAAGGGAGACAAATGAGTCTTCCACGCCCCAGACGTCAAGCTTAGACACAAAAAACAATCTGACGCCTAGCGAGGACACCCAGACATGTAGGCAGAACACCTAGGCGCCCATGCCAGACTCCCGGGCGACTAGACCAGGTGCCCAGGAATCTCCCACTGGCACCCAAACATCTCACCCTGGCACCCAGGCACTCTAGTCTAGCGCCCTGGATCCCACAGAGATCTCTAAGCTTTCCTTTTCTACCACTCTGAAAGCTTTATGTGGATGGTTCCTGGACCAGTGAAGGAGGTGGAGCAGGCCTGATCCTAATCAGCCCTGACAGTACTCCCATCAAGTTTGCAATGAAGTTCCACTTTACTGTCTCCAATAATGAGGCAGAATACGAAGCCCTCCTCTCTGGCTTAAGATTGGCGACTGAAATGGAAGCCCCAGCACCTCGTCACTCACAGTGATTCTCAGCTGATATTTAATTAAGTAAAGGGCGAGTTCGAAGCAAAAGGAGCCAAAATGCAGGAGTACCTCGTTATGGTGAAAAGCCTAATCATGAAGTTCCAATATTTCCAAACAACATGGCCATAGATGCACTCGCGAGGCTCACCTCATCTTTCGAAGCCCTTCCAGGACCAACATTCATTGGTCATCATTTCAAACCAAGCAAGTTAGATGGGGAAGCCATAAACATCAATTGTGCATCTACTGAATCGAACTGGATGACCCCGATAAGGGCATACCTCCAGGAGGGTGCATTTCCAGATGATCCCTTCGAGACCAGGAAGCTCAAGATAAGAGCCTTCAAATTTACTATCTTATAGCTCAAGATAAGAGCCTTCAAATTTACTATCTTATAGGATACCTTGTACAAGAAAGGTTATTCCTTGCCATTATTGCGGTGCCTTTAACCTGAACAAGCTCATTATGCCCTACGGGAGATCCACAAAAGGATTTGTGAAAATCACTCTAGAGGACGCTCCCTAGCCCACAAGGTGCTCAGACAAGGCTATTTCTGGCCTAGAATGGTGAGAGACGCTCAAGAGTTCACCAAAAAGTGCGACAAGTGTCAGCGCTTCGCCACTGTGCCCAGGCAACCACCGGAGGAGCTGAAAACCATTTTGATTCCATGGCCCTTCTCTAAATAGGGCATCAATATCCTAGACCCTCTACCTGTTAGCAGAGAACAGTGTAAATTCATGGTGATAGCAGTCGACTACTTCATCAAGTGGGCGGAGGTCGAACCCATAGCAAAAATAACAGACGCAAAGGTGAAAGATTTTATCTAGAAAACTTGGTTTGTCGCTTCGGGATACCCTACGCCATTGTCAGCGATAATGCCAAACAGTTCGATAACAAGCTCCTGAACTCATTCTGCTCCGACCTCCAAATAAAACAGCCTTATTCCAACCCAACGTATCCACTGGCAAATGGACAAGCAGAGGTCATAGTGAAAACTGTGTTACACAACCTAAAGACAAGGCTCGAAAGAACGAAGGGCCTTTGGGTTGATGAACTCCCAAGCGTATTATGGGCCTACCGAACCACGCCAAAAACTTTAACTGGAAAAAATTTTTTCTCCTTCGCCTTTGGAACTGAGGCGGTTATCCCTATGGAGATCAAGGTACACTCTCTAAGGGTCCAACACCACGACCCCATCACCAATGAGGAAGGACTCCACATCAACCTCGACTTGCAAAAAGAGGCAAGGGAGATNGCCCTTCTCTAAATAGGGCATCAATATCCTAGACCCTCTACTTGTTAGCAGAGAACAGTGTAAATTCATGGTGGTAGCAGTCGACTACTTCATCAAGTGGGCGGAGGTCGAACCCATAGCAAAAATAACAGACGCAAAGGTGAAAGATTTTATCTAGAAAACTTGGTTTGTCGCTTCGGGATACCCTACGCCATTGTCAGCGATAATGCCAAACAGTTCGATAACAAGCTCCTGAACTCATTCTGCTCCGACCTCCAAATAAAACAGCCTTATTCCAACCCAACGTATCCACTGGCAAATGGACAAGCAGAGGTCATAGTGAAAACTGTGTTACACAACCTAAAGACAAGGCTCGAAAGAACGAAGGGCCTTTGGGTTGATGAACTCCCAAGCGTATTATGGGCCTACCGAACCACGCCAAAAACTTTAACTGGAAAAAATTTTTTCTCCTTCGCCTTTGGAACTGAGGCGGTTATCCCTATGGAGATCAAGGTACACTCTCTAAGGGTCCAACACCACGACCCCATCACCAATGAGGAAGGACTCCACATCAACCTCGACTTGCAAAAAGAGGCAAGGGAGATGGCTATGGTTCGCAACGCGGAGTACAAACGCCACATGATGAAGTACTACAACTCGATGGAGACTTGGTGCTCAAAAAAGTGATCCTGGCCATAAAGGATTCACGCGAAGGAAAGTTGGGACTAAATTGGGAAGAACCCTACCTCATAACAGAAGTGGTAAGGCCAGACATCTACAAGATCCAGAATTCTGAGGGGAAGGTCTTACCCCATCCATGGAACGTTGAGCACTTGAAGAGGTACTACCAATGACACCTTGAGAGAGTTAAAGTAGTAAAGTTTGGGACTTGATTTTATTTTGTACCTTTTTTGGGATTATTACCCAATATTGCTTTACATAAGTAGTGAATGAATAAAATCTTCTACATTTTACTCCAAAAAAAAAAAGATCTTTGTATTTTTATTCAATTTCAAAGGAGTATCATTACAAAAGTAAGGCTACAAACTATCTTTTAAAAAAAAAATCAAAAGTCTCCAACACTCTAACTACTCTCATGGTCGTTCTCCTCATCCTCGGCATCATCAGAGCCTCCATCAGCATCATCAAGTGCCTCAATCGGCACAAAGCTTGAGAAATCAATATCAGAGAAATAAGCAGAAATCTTTTCTAGAAGCTCCTCATAACCATCAATGAAAGCATCTGCAAAGCTATTCTCCAGCTCCACTTCAGCCCGAGAAGCTCTCTCTTGAGCAGCCTTCACCTCTGCCACTACGGCAGCATCTCTGAGCATGGCCCTCTCGTGGCCCTCTATAAGCTCAGCCTCCCTGAGCATGACCCTCTCATGGGCCTCCACAAGCTTAGTCTCCTTGAGCACGTTCCTCTCACTAGTGGCCAAAAGCTCAATCTCAAGCTTAGTTGCCTTCTCACGGGCCTCCACAAGCTCAGCCTCTCTAAGTGCGTCCCTCTCACGGGTCGTCAAAAGCTTGAACTCATGCTTAGTCGCCCTTTTACGGGTTATCGCGAGCTCAACTTGAAAAGTCCTACCAGCAGCTTCAAGCTTGGTAATCTTCCCCTGAGCAGCAAGATGCTCATTTTGCAAAAATTCATGACTATGTTTCAACTAGTGATGAAGGATAGTCCTTGAAAATAAATATAGAGATGCAGTTGAGGGCAAAAAAAAATAAAAGGCAAAAGGATGTTAGACACTTATGGAGGGACGGGAGAAAGGGAGATAACAAACCCTTACCTGAGCTCAGCCTTCCAGAAAAGAATTGAGGATTCCCTTGGTGCCCAAGGCAATAATTTCATTCACTTTATTGAGAAACACAAATCTCCCAAGTCGATCTTTGATGACCCGCGCGATACCCAACATGGAGCTAATCTGAGAAGGTGCCTCGGCAGAAGTTCCCACAAGAGGAGTCGAGGAACCAGGGGTTGAAGGTGTGGTCGAAGGAGTCTCTAGAGTAATGGGTACAGGTGAAGGAGTCGTCGCCCGAAGAAGCATCACTAGAGGGGTCAATTTAGGGGAGCACGCCCGAGGAGAAACCACTGTAGGGGTATTCGGAGGAGAGCTCACCTTGGGCCACACCATTGGAGAGGACGCTTGGGGGGCATCGCTTATCCTCGCCACCTTAGGAGGAGGAGGGCTCCTACCAAAAAGGTGGGACATTACCACTTTCCTATCCGCTGCAAAGGAGATGAAGTGTTCTCTAGATGAAAAATACCAAGTAAAGAGGTAAAGCATAAGAGAGTCAACATACCTTTTCTCTTCAATAAGAAAGGAGAGAGTCCACCAGCCCTGCCACCATCTTTGGGTAAAAGAACTCCCAAGTCCTTATCAGGATGAACTCTTATGGCCTGCAACTTCCATTCTTGATCCTTCGAGAGCGCAGGAAAGTCTACAATGGGATGATGGGTACACATATAAAAAAAAAAAAAGAGGAAATGGAGAAAGAGTCAGTGTAAGGCATACCAAGTGTCCTAGGAACACCCCCATCGTGTTGGTACCAAAGCCCTATCAGCCTCTGAGGCCCACTCACAACTAATGAACAAGAAACGAGACTTTCAGCTATGATAGTTGGAGCGTAANAGAGGAAATGGAGAAAGAGTCAGTGTAAGGCATACCAAGTCTCCTAGGAACACCCCCATCGTGTTGGTACCAAAGCCCTATCAGCCTCTGAGGTCCACTCACAACTAATGAACAAGAAACGAGACTTTCAGCTATGATAGTTGGAGCGTAATCCCGTAAGCAACCTACCACCTCTCATGGTAAAATAGTATCACCCTCTATTTGA
The DNA here is from genome assembly GCA_963454935.2 of Ilex paraguariensis. Lineage (NCBI taxonomy): Eukaryota > Viridiplantae > Streptophyta > Magnoliopsida > Aquifoliales > Aquifoliaceae > Ilex > Ilex paraguariensis. The sequence goes on from CAUOFW020001391.1 coordinate 1,848,980, forward strand.
GCAGGAGTTTCACTCAAATTATAAGCCGCATGGAACTCCTCAGGAGAAGCATCTTCGTGGTGGACCTTTCTCCACAATATTAGAAAAGCCCAGCAAAATCCTCAAACCATTGGGTGCACTAAATTCTTAGAAAGAAATGTAAAATATTGATAAGAAAACAAATGTTGAAACCAATGATCAAACTGGAATTGTTCCTGATGATGATGTCCAGCTTGTAATGGATCTTGTAGGTGCTGGAAGTTATAGAAATAGATCCTATACTCCAACTTTGGAATGTGGTAAGGCGTATAAAAAACAAGTGGATTAAGAAGAAGGGCAAGGCCATTTGAATAAGCAATGTCTTTTTTCTTCTGATTCCACTTTTTTGATTGACCATCAATATGTATGTAAAGAGGGTAGTGGTTGTTGTCTGAATGATGAAAAGGGTTTGTAGATTAGTAGGGAGCCACTTGATAAGGGTTTCCATATAGATGAGGAGTTGTCAACTAGTGTTGATTGTTTTGAAGTGGCTTCTCATGATTCAGAGACTGGTGAAAGCTATGGATTGAACCACAATTCACAGGACATTCCTTAGTCAAGCATGGTTACTAGATCAAAATCTAGAAAAGTCACTTTTTCAAACACTTTAAATGATTAATTTTTTAACTAGGAATATTAGGGGGGTAAGGAAAGATGCCACATGAAGGCGTCTCAAGAATTTAGTTAAATTAATTAAATTCAAGGATGCTTGTTTAGTTGAAATTGTAGAACCTAAGCAATCTTCTTCTAAATTGTTAGGTTTTTCTTCTAGTCTGAATATGAGTTCTTATCTTGCTAATCATGTTGCAGAGAAGAACATGTGGATACTCTGGGAAAATAGGTTAAAAGTTACTACTTTGAATGTTTATGCTCAATCATTGACTTTTGAAGCTTCTTTTATGGGTTTTGCATCAGTTTTTGTGACTTTAGTTTATGCTGCTTGTGATTATCTCTTAAGAAGTCCTCTTTGGGAACATTTGTTGAATCTAAATCTTTCTTTTAACCCTTGGTTGCTTATGGGATATTTTAATGATATTCTTCACTCTTCAAAGAGGCAAGGAGGTGCCATTCCCAATTTTGTTTCCATGGATGAATTTGGAACTTTTTGCATTCTGGAGGCTTACTGGAATGTGGATTTAGTGGTAGTAGTTACACTTGATGTAATAACCATCAAGGCAGGTCCAGGATGTGGCAAAGACTAGATCTTGCATTATTAAATTAAGAATGAAATGTAATGTTTGGAATTGCAGAAGTTGATCATTTAGCAAGAGGTAAATCAGATCATAATCCTTTGTATGTTAAGTTTGAAGAGCAACAAGTCCAAACCAGGATTTCTTGTTTCAAGTTCATACACATGTGGGTGGAACATCCTTCTTTTTTGCATTTGGTTAGGCATAATTGGGGTGGACATTATTCAGCTGATCCTATAAAGAATGTGTTCTTGAGGCTTAAGAAGTACTTGAAGTCTCACTTGAAGCTTTGGAATAATTTTTTTTTATAATATTTTTGAGAGAATAAAGAGACAAGAGGGGTTACCGTTAGAAGTTGAGAAGGAGATGGAGTTACTTCTTTCTAACATTAATAATCAATCCTTGGTGGAGGCTCAAAGGAAGCTGGAAGACACACTGAGATTAGAGGAAATTTATTGGAAACAAAAGGCAAATGTGAGATGGGTTATAGAGCGGGAAAGAAATACAAGATTTTATCATGCAATGGCCAAGGGTAAAGCTTTCAGGAATAAGCTTATAAGGATAAAGGATGAGGATGGATTATGGTTGGAGAATGAACATCAAATGGTTACTTGTGCTACAAGTATTTTTTCTAACCTTTACACTTCTAAATCCCGTTCTTTGCAAAAAATTATTCGAAAGGAGAGGGGATTAAACAAAAGTGAATCATCTTTATAAGAGGCAAAATTTTCGTCCTAGAGAGAGAAACTCCACCTTTTCTCTAGCTTTTTTCCTCGAATCTTCATTTCTTCATTTTCCTTTGAATTTTCTTACTGGTTTTTCTTAATTTTTGTAATTTCTTTCTTGAATCTGATGTTCTTTACACTATGAGCTTAGATCTACATCTGATTCCCCCAAAACCCCCAAACATAACTCAAAATTTTGCTTCACTGTTTAAAGCTCCCATGAACATTTCGGGCTCTCTTGAGTCTGGGAATTCTTTGGAAAATGCTTTAGATCCTTCTGATTCTTTATTGGGTGCTTTGGGTATGCCTCATACTTCATCTGATCAGATAAAACCTGCGAAGAGAGTTGTATTTAACAATGGAGAACCTGGAATGTATTGGACCTCTGCCAAAACATTAGAGCTGTCTAAAAGCTTTAATCAAACTTTAATAGGTAAATGTGCATACGGGAAACCTTCCTTGGGTGTAATTAGATAGTTTATTCTGTCTAGATGGATTCCCAAAGGTGATTTCTATGTAGGTATCTTGGATCCTAGGCATGTGCTTATTTGTTTTTCTCCATTTGAAGATTATGTTAAAACGTGGTTAAAGGATGCTACCTATATTGAGGGTTTCCTATTTAGATTCTTCAAAGGGTTCCTTGAGTTCTTGCCAGGGATTGAACCCCCAGTTGTTCTAATGTGGATCTCCTTACCTGGGCTCCCTATTCACTTGTTCAATGGAGAAAGTTTGCGTGATATTTTGAGTCCAGTTGGTAGGAATTTAATGATTGATAACTCTACACTGCAACTGTCGAGACCAAGAGTTGCTTGTGCCTGTGTCGAAGTGAATTTATTAGCAAATAATCCTAAGAGATTCTAGCTTGATATGGGTAGAACCAGTAGTAGATGGTAGCGAATTATTTATGAGAAAGACAATAATTATTGTTCACTTTGTTTGAAGCAAGGTCACGATGACCTCTACTGTAGGAAGAAAGTTAAAGAAACTGAGAGTGTGAAGGTTGGAAAAGTGAAGGTATCCTTAATGACAAAGGATAAAGGTAAGGAGAAGACTTCTTCGTCTCGTGCTGGGCAAGAAGATGCTAAAATGCTTGTAAAAGAAAAGGATGCTAGTCAGTTGAAAATTGGGGGTATGCAAAGGAAGGAATTAAAACATAAATCTATTTTACAGGAGAACATATTTGAGGCGTTGAATTCAATTGATAGGGATGATTCTTTGTGCTTGGATAAAGGGGATTGCTCTAATAAGGGTGAATCCTTGGATCTAGTGAGGGGTGGTAAGGAAAGGGATGTAATTAATGGAGAAGTAAATGAAGCTTTGAATGATGTTATTGATGTGGAAAAAGATGGAGTAATGAATCAAGGTGTAGATTAACAACCTGAAGTTGTAGTGTTGCAGGAGGATCTAGTAAATGTTTAGCTTCAAATGAATAAAACTCTAGAGCACTCAGGTCCTAGTGAAGATGTCATTGATCTTTGCAAAGGAAGTGTGGATGTAAATCAGGAGGTATTGGATAATTGTGATATCAATAAGAGTTTTCCTCCATCTTTAGAGGATTCTTTCTATGTTGACAGGCATTATGTGAGTAAAGGTCCTTCTGGGTGTGTTATGGATGATGAAAGGGGGATTATTGGAGAAAAAGAACCCCTAGATAGGGGGTATTATTCTGATAAAGGAGCTTCAAGGAATGTGAGAGGAAGACTGGATGATGGATATGGTAATGAGAGCTCTGTGGAATCTGATTCTATTTATTTGGAGTTCTCATATGCTGAGGTGGGAAATAGACTTGAGTCTAGAGATAATAATATCTCTTCCATGATATGTTTAATTTTCTATCTTGGAACTTAAGAGGTACAGGCAAATCTGCCCAGAGGAAAAGATTAAAGAAGCTTATTAGAATTCATGGGGTGTGTATTGCTACTGTTTTGGAACCTAAAACTAGAGGTAGTAAAATTCATGGTTTTGCTAGGGCTGTTGGTATGTCTCATTATATGTTTAATTCTCCGGCTAAGAAGTACATTTGGTTGTTATGGGATGATAAAGTGGATGTTTCTTTGCTATTTGAGCATGAGCAGGCTTTAACCTCTGATGTGTCTTATATAGGTTATGAGAAAGTTGTCATTTCTGTAGTCTATGCAAGTTGTGAACACTTGGTTAGAAGGTCCTTATGGGAGCATTTGTTGTCTTTGTCTATTCCAGCTTCTACGGCATGGATGGTGATTGGGGATTTTAATGTTGTGTTACATTTTGAGGAGAGGTTGGGTGGAGCCTATCCATCATCTGTGTCTATGGGGGATTTTAATGATTTCTTGTATGAGGCTGGTTTGATGGATGCTGGCTTTGTGGGGAGTAGGTTTACATAGTGTAATAATTGTTAGGGCCAGGCCAGAATGTGGTAGAGGATTGATAGAGTTCTTTTGAATTCTAGTTGGGATTCTTTATTGGGAAGATCTGAGGTTCTGCATTCAGCCAGGGGTAAGTCTGACCATTCTCCATTGCTTTTTAAAGTTCATAGTTCTCAATCTCAGCGTGTGTCTTATTTTAAATTCCAAGATATGTGGATTGCTGATTCTAGTTTCTTACCTTTGGTGACTGCTCATTGGAATGGTGAGTATTCTGCAAATCCTATTGAAAATTTATTTATAAGATTGAAGTATTTAAAGTGGCATTTGAAAAAATGGAACAAAGATGTATTTGATAACATTTTTGATAGAATTAAGGTCAAGGAGTTGGAAATGGCCAGTGCTGAGTTGTTGATTGAGCAATGTAATTCTTTGGAGAATGTTCATGCTATGGAAAAGGGGCAGAGTGAGATGGATGACCTTTTAAAAATGAAAGAAACTTATTAGAGACAAAAGGAAAATGTGAGATGGGTTGTGGATGGGGGAGAGAAACTCTAGATTTTATCATGCACTTGCTAAGGGTAAGGCAAGAAGAAATAGAATTTCCAGAATTCAGAATAGTGAAGGAGTATGGGTCCACTCTGATGATGGAATTGGCTGCATTGCTGAGGAGTTTTACTCTTCTCTTTATAAGTCAGAATCTTATTGTCTTCAGGAAGACCTTTTTTCTGTTATTCCACATTTGGTTAGTGATCTTCAAAATGCTAAGTTAGTGAAAGATGCTTCATTGGAAGAGGTTTGAAATGTGATTTTTTCTATGTTTCCTCATAGTGCTCTTGGAGTAGATGGGTTATCTGGTGGGTTTTATCAGGTTACTTGGGATGTTATTGGGCAAGATGTATTAAAGGCAGTGAATTATTTTCTCCAAGGTGGATTGATTCCAAGGTCTGTTAATGCTACACTGTTAACTTTAATTCCCAAGAAGATTAATCCTTTTTCTTTTGCTGATTTTAGACCTATCAAAAGACACCAATATGTAACTGTTCCCAATGAATAGAGACTATATGACTTACCACTAGACCACCAATTTGAGCAATTACTCGAATTAAGTTCAAATATCAAAAATTTGGACTAGAAGGAAGGCAAAATCGAAACCCGTGCGAATTCAAATCCAACGGGTATTGAAATTAAATTCTGGTTCAGAAACTCACGCCCAATTCTGTAAATGAATTTTCTCTAAAAAGATAAAGACTTGGTCTAAACCACACCCGTACCCATATTCGAGCCCAGTTGAGCCGGGTTGTGGTCATGGCAAGGCAAGGTGGGCAGAGTGATTGAACTGATGGCATGTAAGCCCTTGCTCCACTCATAAAATTGTGATACTCCTTGGGGCCCAATCTCATAGAGTAATCTTGGCTTATATATGCCCATATAGAACTTCTTCCTCAATCAATGTGGGATTGGTGTCAATTGCCACATTGCACAACTTTCATTTTCACATTTCAAGAGAGTCACTTCTGAGACTATTTTTTCTATTCATTTCTTACTCAATTTGAGCAACTGAATATACTCTGTTATTCTCCTCACAAAATAGAATACGATCCCATGAAAGTTTATTCGAAACAACGAGTGGGTTCTACTTTAATTTAGGCTCAAAGTCGATCAAAAATCAAATTTTAATTACTAAAATCTGGCTTTAGTACAACATTCATAAACGTATAGATACAATTCTAGTATATGTATTTTAGGTATTGCATGTGTTAAAATGTGATATTTGGTATGAATTTTGGGTAATACATGTAGGATTACCATAATACTTGTGTAGATGTGTAAGCAAAATTAGTGTTATTGCTTGAAAAATAAAAAGAGTGGAATTGTTGTGTGTAGGGTGAGTTTTGGCCAAGAGAGGGAGTAGGTTGGTGGGTAGCTTAGGAATCTTTTTAATTGTTTTTGAATTCTCATGAAATCCATGGGTATGAGTAATTACAAGAAAATATGTAATTTTATGAAATTATGGAAAATTATGCAAATTTAAGTACACTTTTGTGAAGTTTATAATTTTATGAGAAAGGTTTAATTTGGGAGTACTTGGTTTGAAAAAATATTGCTTTAACGGATTCATGAAGACTAGTTCAAACCGATCTGAGTAAATAATTTTATTCGATGTAAATGGATTACTTCACTTGACTCGAGTTGATTATCAAACTATTAATTTAATTGATTCGAGTATATAATGTTACTCGATGTAAATGAATTATTTAATTTGACGCGATATAATCACTAAATTCGGTTCGAATAAACCATTTTCGAACTTAAATGGTATTAATTATTAATACTCGAGTGAAATTGTGAATATTGAGGATGTCAGGTCTGGAGACGAGCACCGCAAAGGACGTCACACTAAAAGCTCCAGCGCAGGGGTAGTCTACAACGAGATAGAACTTTTTGCGAGGTTGGTGTGCTATCTTACATTTTCTTTATGCATAAATAATTAAGTTTTTGTTTGACTACCTATTTGATGATTTATGTTGAGATTCAATAATTGAGTGTTATAATATTGTTGGGGAACGGAGATTGTCTAAATGACGAAGTAAGCCTTTGTGGTCTAGGTTGATTGAGTGATAGAACATGTGCATACGATTCAAGATGACTATTTGTGATTGATGAACTTATTTGTGATTGTGATTTGTCCTTACGATAAGACAAACATTATGGAAATTGAATTGTTGAATATAGGTTGTCTTTGTGACAAGAATTAACCTTGTGATTTCAGGTTGTCCACGTAACGAGAAATTTAAGTGGTTAAGGGCTGTCTATATGACAAAAATTTGTGGTTGATACGAGACGTCTACATGACAAGACTAAGTGTTCGACTTGGGTTGTCTTCGTGGAGGGAGAAAATAAAGTAATTGCACATTATCTAATGATGACAATTAAATGATTAATATGAGTCCTCTACGTGCTAGAAATCAACTATGTGACTCTAATTGTCTACGTGACAAAAAGAAAAACAAGCTAAGTGGTTTGGGAAGTCTAAAATTTGTGTGATGTTTTAACCTTTCGAAACATGTTGCCAGGGTGGCAAAATGACTATATCTTGGTTAGATAGTAATGCAACAAAGCAAGATTCTGCGTTAAGATTAGGGGGTAATGAATAATATATTCTTGCAAATGAACTTATCATATTATGGTTTTTAAGAAGGGAGGGTTGTCAATTTGAGCGTCAATATTATTATTTGAACCTAATTTAGAGAATTAATCTAAGAATTTATTCAAGTGTATCTGTTGGGTTGAAAGTGAGATCTACTTAACCTTGAAATTTATAACTAATCTAATGGAAGCAATAAATTAGGTGCTGATTAGATCTCTAAATTAAGTTTATATAACATCTATATAATAAAGTACAACATAAAAAAATATTTTTTTCTTTTCACTGTTGAGATTATTTTAAATTTTATTTTAAAATTAATCTGATGACTAATATTAACTCCCTAAATTTAATAACAAAAATAGGCCCCCAAATGATTTATTTGGGGTGACTTTTCAAAAGTGATTCATGAACTTATGATTTCTCATAACCACTTTTTTTTGAAAAAAAAAAGAAAATAAAATTTGTTAAAAAAAAACATTTCTCATGAGCCTACACACTTTTAAAAAAAAAAATAATAATGTTTGTAATAATATTTGGTGAAATAATGTTATTTTTAACTTTTATTTATTATTAATCTCCTAAGCCTTATGTCAAAATTATGTTTCGAACTTCTTATTATTATATGTTTAATAATCTCCTTACGTTTAAAATTATAAATGTCCATCAATTAAATAAATTATTAATAATTTTATTTAATTAATTTTTTTTTTCCTTGAGACCTTACCACTCAACTTATTTGTCATGTTGGATAATTAAATTTACCTGCAGAGTTTGACATGAACAAAATTTTTTCAAGAGGACATCATCAACCTATTTAATATATCCGAACGTAGTTTTCTTTAATAATTAATTTTCACCATACAAATAATATCGTCTCTCAATTCACCAAGCTTATTGACTTAATATGAATCTCACTCTTTGATAAATTAAAATGACAATCATTAAATGCACGTGGCGATTAAATATCTCGGGATTAAGAGTATAAGCAATCATAATCATTATGAGATATTTATTATCTTATTCAATCAATAAAAACTAATAACCTTAACATGAGTCTATTTAATACACAAAGTGTACTAGTGCAATAATCCGAGACATCAAACCATCTCCTATAGTCAAGACAGACTATGTCAGAATATTATATTACAATCATATTGATGGTGTGTGTAATTCTAATCTAAGATTGTGAACATATATTCATATTATACAATAATTCGATAATCTAGTTTTCTATGCATAAGTCGAATTTTATACACCAGATTATCTATAATGTAAAATATAAGACACACATGCATACCATATATCAAATATAATGCAAACATTTTGCCTACATAAATTCTCAATAAAATGGAAAAAAATAAACTCCTATTAATTAATAAAATGAGTTTCACTGCAAAAAGTAAGTTTTTAGTGTATAACTTTATCAAACCATCACCACTGTTGTCAACCATCACCAATTGTTACCATTGCCACCCACCACCACTTACCATCGCCACCCACCACCACTGCCACTTAACATTATCATTATTTCATTTTTATATTTATTACTACTACCGCTATCATCCCGCCACCACCCACCACAATCGTTGCCCCATTACCACAAACCACCACCCACTACCACCTGTCTTCGCCCAGTGTCACCCATCCCCACCACCATCGTCACCCACAAAACACCCATCGTCGCCTACCATCACTTACACCCATCATCATAGTCGTCACCACCCACCATCATCGTCGCCCCACCACCACTACTGCTATCATCTATGGTTGCCATTACCATTATTATCATCCAAAAACAATCACCACTACCACTACCACTGCTCAATCTCACTAAAATAAGTACTTAAATTTATTTATTTTTCTTTTATATTTGTGATTTTATTTTATATGTGACTACAAATATATTTATGATTGACTATTTTTTTTTACTTCGTACTTTTATGGACGAGTAATAATTAGTTGCTTGATAAAAAAAGAGAAACAAAGATGTCATTGCACCGGATGAGTTGTGCTTTTTTTTTGCCATATCGGGACGCTATAAATTTTATTGGATGCAAGAACTTTCAAATTCTCTTACATGAGTTTGTAATTCTCCGCCCTTTTTTTTTTTTTTTTTTTTTTTTGGAAGTTCTTGGCTCACTATTTTAGGAAATTGTTATAAGAAAAAAGGAAAAAAGGAAAAAAGAAAAAATAGTTATCGGTCTATCCATTCGTCAGTAGTCACCCCACAAAAGTCTTAGGTCATGACATCATGGACCACGAGACCTAGCCAACATGAATCATGGGTGGCTCCGGCACTACGTTTTCCAAATTCAACGCTATTTCGGATTGATGACGTGTACGGTTCGGATTCAACCTCACTCGCATCGTAGATTTGAGACGCCCTTTACTTTATATTCTCTTTCCTCCCCAAAGCTCCTCATCTTCTCACAGACCCTCCGCTCGTGTCTTTCTCTGTCCATTCGAAATCAGATCTCTCACGACGTTCCACAATCGCCGAACAAGGTTAACGCCATCTTAAAGGGTCTCTATCCGATTAGATCCAAAATCAAGATCGAGGCTACTATAAATTTCAAATCTCAGAGATCTAGGGTTAAAATTATACCAGAACCCTAAATTTGAAATTTTTTTCCCTTTTGTTGATAAGATCTATTATTTTCTGCAAAATCAGATCGGTGGATATAAATCTTTTGTATTTGTATCTATAAATCAGTGGTAGATTGTGTTGACATATGCTTATAGCTGATTTGAGTCGATTTGTATTAGAATTTAACAACAATCGAGAACAACGAACCCTTGAAGTAAGTATGGTCAAAAAAGAGGAAGAATGTAAATCAGTTCACGATGTAGAGGAAGGAGAAATCTCCGATTCGGCTTCAGTTGAAGAAATCAGTGCAGCGGACTTTATCAAGCCAGAGTCAAAGGTTTCGATTTCGAATACTTCGACTAACTCGGATTCGAAGCCTAGGGTTTGGACGATGCGGGATATGTACAAGTATCCGATGTCAAGAAATTGCGCTTCGGATTTGTATAATTTTGCTTGGGCTCAAGCTGTTCAGAATAAACCTCTCGCTGAGATTTTGAGGATGGAGTTGAAAGCAACTGAAAATTCCGACTTGAAAATGTCTTCGTCTTCAAATTCGTTGAGTAGTAGAGAGGATAATAAGAGTGGTAGTGTGAATTCCTCGGCACAGGATTTGGATAGTAAAGTAATAATTGATGTTGATGATGATGTGAAGATGGAGGAAGGCGAGAAGGAGGAGGGCGAATTGGAGGAGGGTGAGATTGATTTGGATTTTGATGTTGTTGAACAAGAGGACTCGAACAAGAATTGGTTGGACGCTAGTGAATCAGACTTTAATGTTAAAGAGGATGAGTTGGAGAAGCGGGTTGATTCAATTCGTGAAGTGCTTCGGAGTGTAAATGTGGATGATGCGATGAAGTAAGTTAACTCTTTCTAGGTGAAAATTGGGAGTTCAATCACTAAGCACAGATGAAATAAAGTACTGAGGTTACTAACAACTGGGGTTCATTAGATTGACTTTTGGTGATTTGTTTCTTGTAGATCATATTCCGGAGTCTGTTCTAGGCTGCAAAACTCGTTGGAAAACTTGCAGGAAGTAGTCTCCAATAATTGGTTTCTTACAAAAGATGCTCTTGTTCAACTATCATTTACTGCCATTCAAACTGTTAATTCTGTAAGATATCCATTATCTCTGAGTTCGATGGTTTATTTGCCTTAAATCTTTTAGTTTCAGTCATCATTTACAAGTGGTATTATATAACAGTTAGGCAGTTCAAAATATAATTCTTTTAGAGGCTAAGTTTTAGTTTATTGCAGGTGTTGTGCTCCATGGGCCCAAATCAAATGGAACACAATAGAGACACTATGTCAAGGTTTTAGTTGCCGTTATTGCATTGTCTCTATGGTTTTTAAGTTTTTCTTTCATCTGTATCCCATGATAGATGTGTTAGTTATCCTCATTCCTCTAAATTTTTTTACAGGTTGCTTGCTTATGTAACAAGCCTAAAGCCTCCTCTTTTTCCTTCAGAACAGATGAAAAAGGTCTGACCTTATATAACTTACATTAGTTCAAGGAGTGTGTCCAGTAGCTATGGAAAGCTAACATGGTGTATGTTGTCACAGATAGACGTCATGAAGTTGTTCCTGGAGTCTTCTGCTATTTCTTCGAGTGCTAAAGACTGCCATAAAGAGAATGAGTCAGAGGTCACTGAGAGGGTGAATCAGAATGATTCTGATTCTTTGGCTGAGAATACTAATCAAGATTTGACGTCTTCAAAGAAGTGTGCATTAGACTCGATGTCAACAGCATCTTTGGATCAGAAAGACCACCACACTTCATTAGATTCTTTGAAATCAGGAGCACCTGGTTATAAGGGTAGAGGAGTGTTGCTTCCTCTGCTGGACCTTCATAAGGACCATGATGCAGACAGTCTTCCATCTCCCACAAGGGAAACTGTACCACTCTTGCCCACAAACAAAGCAATTGTTTTTGGAGATGGGGTGGTGAAACCAGAGTTGCACATACCTCGGGGAGCTTTTGAGACAGACAATACTTCAATGCATCGTTATGAAACTGATGCCCTCAAAGCTGTCTCCTCCTATCAGGAAAAATTTGGTCGAAGTTCATTTCTTATGAATGATAGACTTCCTAGTCCAACCCCTTCAGAAGAAGCTGATGATGTGCATGGTGATATTGGTGGTGAAGTTTCCAGTTCTTCAATTGTTCGGAAGGTCAACTCTCTGAGTGCACCAGCTTCTACCTCGATAATTGTATCTTCTGTGCCCCATATGGACATCACCAGTGGACAAGTATTGGCCAATGCTAGTAATGCTGGTCCTTTGAGCTCTGGGCCTAATTCTATTTTGCGAGCTTCAGCAAAAACTAGAGACCCTAGGCTCCGATTTGCCAACTCTGATGCAGGTGCTTTGAATTCAAACCACCACCGGTCGCCCACAGTGAATAATGAACCAAAAGTGGTGCCCCTTGTGGGCATAATAAATTTGAGGAAGCAAAAGACTTTTGAGGAGCCTGTTCTTGATGGTCCAGCATCAAAAAGGCAAAGGAATGGGTTGACAGATGTTGGGGTGGGTAGGGATGTGGAAACTATGTCAAGAAGTGGGGGTTGGTTAGAAGATAGAGGCACCATTGGATTGCCTGTTATAAATAGAAACCATGTGGTGGGAAATGTGGGACTAGAACCAAGGAAATTAGAAAATTCAGTAACTTGTTCTGGTACTAGTGGTGTGCCTGCTGGAAATGTGCAATTACCAGTTACAGGCACCTGCACCACTGATCCGTTGCATTCTCTGCTTAAAGATATTGCTGTGAATCCTGCAATTTGGATGAATTTAATTAAACTGGAACAACAGAAGTCTGTTGATCCTGCAAAAAGTATAACCCCTCCTCCAAGCTCGAATTCCATACTGGGAGCAGCTCCAACAATGAATATTGCTCCTCCTAAGCCTGCACCACCTGAACCGAGATCGGTTGGAATACTTCAGACTCCTAAAACAGCTTTGGTGGTGAGAATCTAATCACACTTCCAATTGAGAAAGCAAAGTTTATAAACGTGTGATACATTCTTCTTAAATCAAACTTCAAGTTCTTGATGCCTTTGCTGAAAAGTTAAAAATAAACTTGGTATCCGCCCCCTCCAACTGGGAAAAACCCCCCATAATTGTGCAGCACAGTTCTTTTCCTTTGTTTGTTTGCCCCTTGATGAGCATTTATTGCCTTCAAAATTTAGTTACTGATGATTTCTGCTAGAAATCATTTTTTGAAATATCTTGTGGTCTCAGCTGTATGAGTATATTTTGCAAATTCTGTCTTTCTTGCTAAGCCGCATTTATCTTCAGTTTAATTTTCAATTCTTTTAGTTGTTTGATCTTGAAACAATCTTCATTTAAGAATGATTTCTACCCCTCTCAAACAAAATTACATGACCAAGAAAGGTTTTATGTTCTTAATATTAAATTCTGTCACTGCAAATTTATTTGTGCTTTCATTTTTGAACTTTGAGAATGTTTATCTGTTTATGGAATAAGCAGGATGAGTTGGGAAAAGTCCGCATGAAACCTCGTGATCCTCGCCGGATCCTCCACAGTAACACAATCCAAAAGGGTGGGTGCACAGGATCTGATCAATCCAAGATAATGACATCAAATGGTCAGGGCCAAAGTCAAGAGGACCAGTCAGATAAAAAGTCTGTGTCTTCACAATCCATTACACCACCAGATATTACTCGGCAATTCACAAAGAATTTGAAAAATATTGCTGATATTATGTGTGTTTCCCAAGCATCCATGACTCCCGTGGCAGTTCCTAAGATTTCTTCATCACCACCAGTACAAGTTCATTCGAGTAGGGTGGATGTAAAAGTTGTAGTTTCAGAATCTAGCAACCTGCAGAGTGGCAGTGGCTCGGCATCTGAAGAACCTGTTGGGGGGCCCTCTCAATCACAGAACAGTTGGGGAGATGTTGAGCATCTATTTGAGGGATTTGATGACCAACAAAAAGCAGCTATCCAAAGAGAGAGGGCAAGGAGGATTGAAGAACAGAAGAAAATGTTTGCTGCCCGCAAGCTCTGCCTTGTCTTGGATTTAGATCACACTCTCTTAAATTCAGCGAAGGTGTGATAATTTGTTAGAAGAATGGTTCTCGGAATAGAGTTCTTATGAAATAATTTTCATGACTAATATTCATGCTTTTTCAGTTTGCTGAAGTAGAGCCTATGCATGATGAGATTTTGAGAAAGAAAGAGGAACAGGACCGCGAAAAGCCACAGAGGCATCTCTTCCGGTTTCCTCACATGGGGATGTGGACCAAATTGCGGCCTGGGATCTGGACTTTTTTGGAGAAGGTAATCTGAATCTCTAATTTTTTTGCATGTACTAAATTTGCACTTTGAGAGCATTGCGAAGTTTTTAATGCCTTCTTATATATGCATTTTAGGCTAGTCAGCTTTATGAGCTGCACCTTTACACAATGGGGAACAAGCTCTATGCTACGGAGATGGCAAAAGTGCTTGATCCAAGAGGGAATTTGTTTGCTGGACGAGTTATCTCTAAGGGTGATGAAGGGGATCTTTTTGACGGTGATGAGAGGGTTCCTAAGAGCAAGGATTTGGAGGGGGTTTTGGGTATGGAATCGGCTGTTGTAATTATAGATGATTCTGTAAGGGTCTGGCCACATAACAAACTAAACTTGATTGTTGTAGAAAGGTTAGTTTGTCTTTGATTCTAAATGTCCATGGCATAGTTATATTCTATTGCTTATGTCCTTTATGTGGCGTCGTTCTTGCAAGACTATCCTTATCTTGAACTATATGTTTGGCAGGTATATTTATTTCCCTTGTAGTAGACGCCAATTTGGGCTTCCAGGTCCTTCTCTGCTTGAGATTGATCATGATGAAAGACAAGAAGATGGGACTTTGGCATCTTCCTTGGCGGTGAGATGGTTTTTAATCACCATGAGAGTCTTGCTAAAACTGACCTTTCCTTTTCTGATTACCTTGTTGTTTCCTGAACTATAGGTGATTGAGAGAATACATCAAAATTTTTTCTCAGAACTGTCGTTAGATGATGCTGATGTTAGGAATATCTTAGCATCAGAACAGCATAAGATTCTGTCGGGGTGCCATGTAGTTTTCAGCAGGGTGTTTCCAGTTGGTGAAGCCAATCCTCACTTGCATCCTCTGTGGCAGACAGCTGAACAGTTTGGTGCAGTGTGCACTACTCAGATAGATGAACAGGTTACCCATGTTGTTGCCAACTCTCTTGGGACTGATAAGGTATTTTTACTTTTCAAACAATTCATTGGATATTTCAGAAAAAAAAAATTCATTTTTAAGCCGACCGAAAACCTGTGGAACATTCAAAATAGCTTGTAGTTTGTGTTTCTCAAAATGTGCTGTGGGAGTGGGGCATTAATCATTCTTCTCCTCTTTGGTATGAGTTTCTTTAAGTAGGTATCAATTTATCCTATTATTTCATTGAACTGTAGTGTATTTCTGGCTATACGGTAGTTGCCAGGGATATTAAATCAGGATGTCTTTTGTGTTGTGTGATTTTGAAATTCTGCTTGTAATGTTGGACTAAATATATCCTGTTTTTCTTCCACAGAAGATGCTTCATCATGGCTTATGTTCCAACCTTTTTATTTAATTCGTGGCCTTACTTTATTTTTTATTTTTTTCCGAATAGGTGAATTGGGCTCTTTCCACGGGACGATTTGTTGTGCATCCTGGCTGGTAAGCATTGTTTCTGGCTTTTAGTTCAGTTGCACGGTCTTTTGCAATTGCTTTGTAGTTGGATTTAACATTATGTTTATTTTCCAACAAAAAAAAAAAAAAAAAATTACGCAGGGTGGAGGCATCAGCTTTGCTTTACCGGAGAGCAAATGAGCAGGATTTTGCCATTAAACCATAAACAATCACCCTTCCTTGCCATCCGCTAAAAAAAACACCCGAAGTATAAAATCAAGCACCAAATGGATGGGGTGGGGAAGGGACCACCAAGCTAAACCTTTGATAGAATTGTTAAATGGCGATTCTCGTTAGAATTGGTAGGTAACCCATCCGGAGGACTTCCCTGACCTGGCCTGGTCTTAAATTCTAGCAATTTTCGCTGCCCTGATAGTAGAGGTTAGTTTGTGGTAAATGAGTTCGGGTGGGAGGCCGATCGGCCTGGCAGCTATTGGAGCAGCTGCTTCATAGGAGTATCCTCTTTGGCGGCGTTGACTGATTTTATTTGACCAAAGCTAAATGTGAAAGCAGTTTCAGAGTTTTTGGGAGGCTACATGGACGAATAAGTAAATCCATCTCTCAAAATTTCAGTTTTCAAGTGGAAGTTCGGCTAAGAACAGTTAATGATGAGACTAAACACCCAAACCAATTACTTAAAGAGAGACTGGGAAGACAATTATTAAATGGCTTAAAATGTCATTCTTTGCTTAATTTCACTATGGATCAAAGAATAATCTGTTACTACTGATGGTTGATCAGCTAAGCTAAGTTTTGATTTTAATAAGGATCTTCATCGATGTGCCTGAAGAAAAGTAATAGGGGCCATTTGTTTTTCTATTTCATTTTATTTTGGACGTGGGAATAATGAAACTATTTTTCCACATTATTCGTCAATATTCGCAGAATTGTAGTGAAAGTGTATACAATTACAAGGTAAAATCACGCAGGTCGTACTCTAATGTTGGGTGATGGGGAAAGGTATATGGTAGTTGTGTCCTGGCAATAAAATTGCGTGCGAGTTTTATGGCCTGCGATTGAGACATAAGGAGGAGGTCTCACTTTCTCTCTCTCTCTCGGCAGTCGGCTTGCCACGTACGACCAGCTGATGTATTTAAACCTCCAATTGCAGAAGAAACTAGAAACAATTTTATAAATGGGGCGGCCAAATCAAGCTGAGTATTTTTCTCCGACTTGTGAATAGAAGTATAATACTGTATAATTTTCAGGGAGGCAAAATTAGGACCGTAGATGGGTTTGATAGTATACTAATACATCAGATTTTATTAAAACGCTACAGTTAAGCATGGATGAGAGTAGTATTAAGATGGTGACCTTTTGGGAAGTTTTTTGTGTTACTTTCCTAAAAATTAGGCATGTAAATGGAATAAATTTTAATTGGAGTTTGTTTTAAATTTGAATTTGATTAATCGAATATAGATTGATATTTTTTATCGATAATATAAATTTAAATTTGTTATATTATATTTAATAAATTTAGATTTAGATATAATGATATTTAGTTTGATTAATTATAATTTGATATGAATTATACATTTATGTTAATTATTATATAATGAAATTAAGTAATTATTTGATAAAATTATATTAAATATTGGATTGGATTTAATTTGTTAAATAACAACTTAATATAATTATTGGAATTGTATTCGATTGGATTGTCTGGTTGAATATCCTAATTATAATAGATTCAGATATTAGCTATGTAAATCAGAACTTTTAAAACATATTTTGATTTAGATTGAGTGAAATCTAATTCAAACCAATTTGTTGATAGAACTAGGCAAGAACAAGAAAAGTTTATAGGCGTTTAACATTTAGTCCTTTGAAATTTAAAATGTTATATTTAAATTAAAAATATTTTAATTAAAGATAAAATATCAAATACTAAAAAACACAAACCAAACGCACCATAAATTATGCCAGTTGGATGAGCTGACACAGAGAAATGATAAGAGAAACTACCAAATTATCTTTATTAGTGTCTGATGGATTGTATCAGTAACTTTGTCCTGGATACGGACGACAGGGGTATGGAGCTCGAATTAGTGCTCTTGCTCGGACATTGATTCTCAGAGAACGGTACTTCAAGTACATGTGGGCCTCCACATCTTTCTTGTTGAGAGATTTGAAAACTTGTCAAAGAGAAATTGGAGAGTTGGAAACCAGTGTGTTTCTAGCCGAACCACCTTTGATGTCTAAGTCAAAGAATTGGTTCTTGTAAGATAAAACATTATAGTGAAAATAATAGAATGCTAGGGTTTTCTCCCTCTTTTGTCTGGTTCGTTTAATGCGGTTATTCTACCTTTAAACCCTTATTAATGCTGGTTTATATAGGTGAGCTTAAGTGTTTGAGTTGTCTAAGGGACCATCATTACCCTTAAGCATGCACCGCTAAGTGTAGCTTAAGTTAGCCTATGCTTGACTCCCATCGTGTGTAAGTGGCTATTCTGAGCCTAGCAAGTATTGTCAAATGGAGAATGCCACGTAGCTGTTCCTCCTTGATAATGGTGTGCATGTGGTTGTTGACGTGTTCTCTCGAGGTCTGATAACCGACATTCGAGTTTCGAAGTCTAGATAATTATGCATCATTGCCCCTATTCCTCAGGACCTACCATTAGGGTTGGTCATTGGGAATTATGAGATCGGTCTCTTGGCGTTGTGGAGGTTTTTTTTTTATGATTATCTTGATTTGACATTTTTGTCTTTTTGTGGGTTTTGAAAGATCGTTTTGGTACCTTTTCAAAATTGGAGGATGGCGCATTTATGTGCTATTTTTTTGTTTCACATCTATTGTTTTTCCTTTATGCCACGTGTTGGTTCCCTAGCGTTCTTTGGTCTTTTGAACTCTCCACTATTGGATTCTAATCAATCTAGTTCTTTTCTTATGGGTATAGATATCCTTATTCTTCTCTCTTTTTCCACTTCTTTCCATTTGAAGTTCTTCTTTTTCACTTGATTTTCTAGATTTCCTTTTTGGGTGTATTGCTTAAAGGAATTTTCTTTCCTTTTTCCTTTGATTTCTTTATGAGCATATAGCAATATCAATCTAGAAAGCGTCACCATTCCATACAATCTTCATGTGCCCTTGGTAAGTTTTCTTGTGGGACCTTTATTTCTAGGAAACTTATTTTGAACGGTTTCCCTGGGAAAATTACAGAGGTGATCTCTAAACTTCGTAGTCTAAATTATTTTTCATTTTTGTTAAGGATGTCACGTGAAATTAGTGAGAATGTTCGAGCGGGTTCGTCGGACCCGGATGTAGACTTAAAATAGATTGAGTTTGTTGGTGATAAAGGGGAGGACGTTAATGAGGAGGAGGAGGACACTTTTGAGACCTCTTTTTCCCCTAAAATTGGTAGAGTCTTGTTCTGGGAGCCCCACGAAATAGAGTGTCATTTCACACAGGATAGTCTAGATGCTTTGAGGCCTCGATATGCTCTCCCAGATTTTGTCTGCTTACGATTATTGTCTGCGCATGAGTGAGCTTGTTCCCCTTCTCATGAGAAAGTTTGTTTCCCAAAGTCTGCTCTCCAGGCTGGACTTCAATTTCCTGTACCTCCTTTTATCAAATCGGGCCTTTCTTGACTAGGATTATCCCCCTGTCAATTGGTTCCTAATGCCTGGAAGACCCTTACTAGTTTGGTGGCTCTTTGGAAACTTGTCATTGGGGTATTCTGTTTTATTGGAGGAGTTCGTCTACTACTTTAAAGTAAAAGAATGCAGTCCAAAGGGCTATTTTTACTTTAGTATTCAATAAGGAGTGCCCAAACTTGTAACGGGGCTACTAGACTCGAATAAGAGCTAGAAGCCTTGGTTTTTTCTGTGTCCGAGAAGTGGGAGTTTGGACAAGGTGAGGGACCTTCAGGAGACCCTGCTTCGGTGCCCAGAGTTTGGGTATCTTGACCCCTTCTAGTGAGTCCCTTCTCCTTGAGACTTTTGGCAATTTCGTTATCCTATTTATTTAGTTCTTACATTTTCTGTTTTGGTAGCTGGGAATACCGACCTTAACGAGGAGTTGCTAAAGTGAGTTGGCTGGGTCACAAAATTTTTAACTTCTGGATTTTAATGGCTAAGGAGAGGAGTAAGTGTTTTTCCTCTGTGAACTTGTTTTTGGTTGTTCATTGCTTTTTTTTTTTTNCTTATCATAACTTCTGGATTTTAATGGCTAAGGAGAGGAGTAAGTGTTTTTCCTCTGTGAACTTGTTTTTGGTTGTTCATTGCTTTTTTTTTTTTTTGACATGTTTTTCAAACTTTGGGTCTGCCTATGGATAAGAAGGCTTTGATGATGTTGTAGGCCAAATTCGTCCTTAGGAGAAGTGAATTTCCTGTCTCCAAGAAACTCAAGCTCCCAAAAGGGGGTTCTTCCCTATTCCAAGGGTTGGAGGTTCTAGCAAAATCCCAACTGAGGTGGCTTTTTATCGAGGTTCGTCTTACTAGGGGAAAGGTTATAACGCCTATCATAGATCTTTCAAAAAGAGCTGGTGGGAAAAATGGCTAGCTCCTATCTAATTCATCATAAGAAGACTCTGACTGAGGTGAAGGTGTCTCTTCCTTCTAGGCTGTTGGAGAGCCCTGTCGCTTGGGTGTAAAGGAGAGCAGCTAAGGAAGCTATGGAGAAGTTGCAAGCATTGGGCCCTGTTGAGATCCACACCCAAGCTTGTGAGAAGATGAATGAGGTACGTTCCCCTTGCTTTTAATATTCTCTTCCTTTTTCTTCTTCTAAGCTCCTGTTCTTTTTATCTTCTTCTTTTGCAGCTTGCTAAGCTGATATACTCCCTTGGCATGGGAGACCATGCATCGATTCTTTTGATCTCTAACCTCTGCATGTTTGAAACCTCTCTGATAGTCGATCTTGAAAAGAAAGAGGCGCTGCTTGACAAGATTGTGAAAGACAAAAAGTTTGCTGATGTAGAGAGTTGTGCATCGCAATTAGCGGAGTCCTTTGTTGAAGGAAATGATGTATGCCTCTGAACTTGAGGAGAAGGTTTTTGAGCTTGCCTTAGGTGAGAAGGTGAGAGAGAGAGAGAGAGATCATTGATCGGGAAGACAAGGCAGTTCCCAAGTACAAGGATGGCGAGGACTTTCTTGGGGACATGGGCTAATGCTACTCAACAACATATGAGGCGTTTCACGCTCAAGCTGAGGCTTGATTTCTAGATATTGACTTCAATATCATTTTAGTTTATGGTACCGATAAGGGGAAAGAGTGAAGACCTTTTAGGATTTATTATAATGTTTAATTTTTGTAAGGCATTTTTCATGGTTTTTTTGCAAGTTATTAGTGAATGCCTAACTTCATGTTTTTAATTTTGTGGTCCTGGAATATTAATCTTACTTCCGAAGTATTTGTACTAGATCTAATTGTGTAAGTTTTTAGAGATTGACACTAGATTGGGAGATGGGTCAATTTTCCCTTAGGAAATCGGGGATTGGGAAGTCTCTGACTTTGGAGATCGACTCTTGGTCTATCATTTGAGATGGATCAATTTTTCCCTTAGCAAATTAGGGCTTGGGAGGTCTCTGACTTTTGGAGATCGACTCTTGCTCTTTCCTTCGAGATCTTTGTCCTTAGAGGATACTTTCGCTAAGGGATTGAGAAGGGCATAAGCGTTGGATCATGGTTTTGCCCCCTGTTAATTATCTCAACATAAATCTCTTTACTCCTTGGAGGATAATTTCGCTAAAAAGATAAAAAAATCGGGTCTTAATCTTCTTCCCCTGGTCTCTTAGGTTTTTGACCTTGAAGAGTACTTTTTCTTCTTTTTTTAGTGGAATTTTCCCTTGGGTGGACTCTTGCTTGGGTGGGCTTTCGCCTCGGTGTGCTAGATGAGGATTCGCTTTTGTCTTCCTAAAATCTGAAATTTGTAAGATGGTGCATTTTTTACAAAAAGAGAGCGATTCTATTCCATCTTATAATAGTACAACTCTTGTAACTAGGGGTAGTATTTCTTCAGATGTTCGATGTTCCATGGATGTAATAGTTCTTTCCCTTGGGAAGTCTTCATCTTGTATGTTTTGGGTCGAACTTCTTTCACAACAATGTAAGGGTCCTCCCAGTTCGAGGCGAGCTTCCTTTTAACTCGGTGGCAGCTTCTTTCTTTAACACTAGATCTCCTTCTTATTGACTGAATTAGGAACTAGCCCAAAGGGTGTATTCCTAAGAAGAAGCGTAGACCTGGTGTTTCACTCGATAGAAGCACGGAGAAACATCACTGAGCGAGCCCTATAGCACGCACATCGGGCTTCAAGTAGGAGACTGGGGCAATAAGACATTGAAAACGCTCCCTTTGACTCCCTACTCAAAAATTATCCTAACAGCAGAACTCTTGTTGCACTTAAGTATTAATTGTTATGATTGTAATGATGACAGTCTTCGTTCCTTGACTTGTCTGTTGTAATAGCGGGGCGGTTTGTTGTTGATAAGAGGCTGTATGGAGATCGGTTTGATCTCTTACCTCCTCGAGCGAGTCAAGATTTGCTCTGAGTTCCTCCTCATTTGTACCACAATCATGGTGTTTGGTCCTGTGCGAGGGGAGCCCGATTTCAGCAAGTATGACTGCTTCAGTCTTGAATGCCAACATGAAGGGCGTTCTCCCAATTGCATTCCTTGTGGTGGTTCGATAAGCCCAAATGACTTTAGGTAGGAGTTCTACCATAAGCTTTTCTTCTCTTTTAATTTTGTCTTGATGTTCTAGAACAAGGTTCGATTGGTGACCTTAACCTGTCCGCTTGATGTCTAGGGGAGGAAAAGTGATTCTTTATGTCGAGTCTTGAACGAAATCCTAGAAAAGCCATTGGAATCAAACAATTTTTTTTTATTGTCTTAGACGATGGCCTATGGTACTCTAAATCGACACTATTGACTTTCACACAAAGTCTATAATTTTCTTCTCCAAGATTGTAGTAAGGGCTTTGGCATTTACCTACTTGATGAAGTAATCAATTGTTATTACGGCGAAGCGGTGCTAGTTCTTTCCCTGAGGAAAGACTCTTACAATGTCGACACACCACTAAACAAAAGGCTAGGGATTGGTGACCGAGTTGAGCTCCTGTGAAGGGTATGTTGGACATTAATGAATCTCTGACATTTGTCACAATTTTTTACGAATGTCATTGTGTCATTTGCCATTGTGGGCTAGTAATACCCCTATTAAAGGGCTTTATGAGAGAGGACTCGCCCTCCGAAATATTTTTCGCATATGTATTCATGAATTTCCTTTAGGATGTAGTTGGCTTCTTAGGTTCCTAGGAAATGGAGGTAGGGGAGCAACAAGCTTCTTCTGTATAGGACATCCTCGATGAGTATATACTTGGTTGATTTCGAGGCTATCTTTTTGGCTTCCAATCGATCCGATTGGAGGCCTCTGTTCTTGACATATGACATGATGGATTCATCCAAGTCCGTTATGTCTAGACTTGAAATGTTTTCGCAGGCCGTTGTTTCTTCAAGAATGCTAGGCCTAGGTAGGTGATGATGCACAAATTGGTATTGCGCAAAATCAACAGTCGAGTATATGTAATGGTACAATTAATGAGCAATAATTAAAGCAAGTGATGGCAAAATAGTAATTATGGAGTCAATACCAAGATTTATAGTAGTTCGGTCTGGATGACCTACTTTACTCTCGGAAACGGCAACAGTGACCGGAGATCTTTATTGATGAATAATGTCAGCAGGAGAGTAACTCCGAGAGTATTACAATGCTTGGGAGAGAGAGAGAGAGAGAGNGCAAGTGATGGCAAAATAG
Organism: Ilex paraguariensis; assembly: GCA_963454935.2. NCBI lineage: Eukaryota > Viridiplantae > Streptophyta > Magnoliopsida > Aquifoliales > Aquifoliaceae > Ilex > Ilex paraguariensis. Next base: position 1,872,443 of record CAUOFW020001391.1, read on the forward strand.
TAATTATGGAGTCAATACCAAGATTTATAGTAGTTCGGTCTGGATGACCTATTTTACTCTCGAAAACGGCAACAGTGACCGGAGATCTTTATTGATGAATAATGTCAGCGGGAGAGTAACTCCGAGAGTATTACAATGCTTGGGAGAGAGAGAGAGAGAGAGAGCCAATGTGTGTAGAGATATGTGAGGTCTAAATGTGATGCCCTTTGTGTGGAGAGGACTTACATTATATAGGTCTTGGTAAGGCGGTGAGACGGTGACGTAAGAGAGAGACCTTNCTTTACTCTCGGAAACGGCAACAGTGACCGGAGATCTTTATTGATGAATAATGTCAGCAGGAGAGTAACTCCGAGAGTATTACAATGCTTGGGAGAGAGAGAGAGAGAGAGCCAATGTGTGTAGAGATATGTGAGGTCTAAATGTGATGCCCTTTGTGTGGAGAGGGCTTACATTATATAGGTCTTGGTAAGGCGGTGAGACGGTGACGTAAGAGAGAGACCTTCTACTATTTTAGTAAGTACAAATAAGGTAAGATTAGATCTCCGAGCGTATCTTGATTTTCTCTCCCTCGTCCTCTTATTCTGTCGGAGGAAGATCCTAAACTGGGTTGGACTTTGAGTTGGAATGACAGAGTCAAGAGGGCGAAGGACTCTACGAGGTTGAGCAGGAGAGGGAACATGGGACAAAGGAGGGAAAGGTGGCCTCCCTTGGGCGGCGCCCCTTGGGGTGTCCCCCTTAGGCTCCTCCTTGACTTGTTGACTTGGGCTCGGAGGTGATGTGGGCCTCTCCTAATTAATTGGGCCTGACCCAGTCAATTTTGGGTTCATCAGCAGGTATTCTAAAGGGATGTATTTTTCTCCATAGTCTTCCCCCGATAAAGCTAGTTGTACTAGAGAGACAATGTGGCTATTGTGGGCTCTAGAAACTTGTTTAATAGAGAAAGTTAGAAATTTGATGATGAATAGACGGGATCTATTTAGGTATCCTGCCATCTTTTCATCTTTGGTTTTGTATTCTCTTTTGACTTGGTTGACTATGAGTTTCGAATCACTTCATAATTGGATGTGTAGAATGCCGAGATCATTAGTGAGTTAGAGTTCGACAAGGAATGCCTTGTACTCGACCTCATTGTTTGAAGCCTTGAAGTCGAGCTTGAGAACATACTTCAGTTTATGATTGTTTGGTGATATCAAAATTAGACCTGCCCCACCTCCAAGTTTGTTTGAGGATCCATCAACAAACAGTGACTATTTGGTTTGTGGCTCTTTTGCTGGTTTTGTTGTAGTTTGGGTTGGTACTCCATCATCTGAGAAAGGACATGTTAGCTCGACAAAAAAAATCTGTAGTGACTTGTCCTTTAATGGCTCGGCGAGATTGGTACTACATATCAAATTCACCAAGCTCTGTGTCCACTTCATCAAGCAACCTGAGGTTTCTGGTTTGTTAAGCACCAATCGAAGAGGGTGGTCAATGAGAACAATAATCCGATGAGCTTGGAAGTATGGTCTCAACTTCCTGGCTACGATTATGCGAGAGAAAATGAGTTCCTATGTGGTAGGGTATCGTTCTTCATCCCTTTGGAGGGAGTGACTGGTGTAGTATAATGGTTTCTGGACGTGTTCCTCTTCTCTAATCAAGACCAAGCTGACTATTGTAGCGAAAACAAGTAAGTAGAGGTACATATCTTCTCCTGGGACTGTAATGGACAAGAAGGGGCGAGGTTAGGTATTGTTTTAGCTTGGTGAAGGCTTTTCACACTCCTCTGCCCACTCAACTTCCTTAAGGTTTTGAAGAAAGAAAGGCATTTGTCGATAGCTCTGGAAACAAACCTATTGAAGGTCGAGACCTTTCCTATCAGTTGTTGGACTTCTTTTGTAGACTAGGGAGACTTCATGTTTGTGAGGGCAACAATCTGTTCTAGCCTGGCCTCGATCTCTCGCAATGTGACCATAAACCCAAGGAATTTTCCCGAGGTAAGTCCAAAAACACATTTTGCGGGATTCAACTTCGTCTTGCATCTTCTGAGAATTTGGAAGGTCTCTTCGAGTTATTGGACATGGAGCTCAAGCTCAAGACTTTTTACCAGCAAGTCATCCACGAAGACTTCCATGGTTTTGTCGATCTGTTGTTCAAACATCTGGTTCACTAGTCATTGGTAAGTGGTGCATGCATTTTTCAGGCCAAAGGGTATCATTCGGTAACAAAAAGTCCATTTGTTAGTAATGGACAATGTCTTTTCCTCATCGGAGGGTTCCATGAGGATCTGGTTGTATCCCGAGTAAGTGTCCAAGAAGCTGAGGTGCTCATGATCGGCAGTGGCGTCTATTAGAATATCTATTCATGGCGAATGGTAGCTATCTTTTGGACCCATTTTATTGATATTAGTGAAGTCGATGCAAAGTCTCCAATTTCCACTTGTCTTCTTTACTAACACAGCATTAGCTAGCCATTCGGGATATTTAGATTCCCGAATGAGGTTGGCTCTCAAGAGTAGTTGTGACGTCCCAATTCCAGGGGGTCCTAATTTCCCCGTTAAGCACTATTACTTAATCCAATGCATTGATCCCAATGAACTATTCCCAACAGAAATCGAATGGAGTCTGCTTTGTACGGGAAGCTCCCTCCAATCCTTATGTTCTAAACTAACACAATGACCATTCCAAGGTTCCAAACCAACATTTAAGTATTTAAACATTCACCAATGATTCTCAATGTAAAAATATACATTTTTCACAAGAATAGATACACAAAGTCCCTCGATATACAATACCCTTACTTAAAAGGATGTACAAGTTTTGTATAACCAAAATACAAGGGTCAAGATAAATACAAAGGGACCTAAGCATCTATACATCCAAAATGAAAAGTTGAACTTCGACTCCGTCGTCAAGCTAGACCCATGCGAAGGCCATTTGAGGAAGCACAAATACCTGAAAAATGTTCTCACAATGGGGTGAGCCGAAGTATGCCAACCATGAATGATGTCTCATGAATGCACGAGTAATATTTAAATGATACTAAGTATTCCAACCATGAATGATGCCTCATGAATGCATGTTCAATCATGAAACCACTCTGGGGTTCCCATACATGACACATAATGCAATGTCATGACATGAATCAGGCAATCCAAGCCCCGACCATTGGGTTATGCACATCTCATGAGTATTTATTAATTTCGGTGTCTTTATTAGGGTAGGTAATTCTTAGACTTCCACCAATGGGCTACCAAACCGACACATAATTTTGAGGGCATCCCACCTCCAATTCCACGTACACTAGCATACTTTTATGATTCGTTATACCACTGACTAGTGTGTGACTGATAAAATTGAGTCTTGTACCCGAAGGAGAAAATATCCCGTGATACTCAATCAGAACTTGGTCCAATTTTTTTCAAGCTCCACTCATCAACTCAATTATGTGGTGATTGATTAAACCCATGCACAATGCTCACAATCATGACATGTTTCAAGAATGTAGTGTACCCCATGCACATGCAATGTAATGCAACACTGCAATTTAATTGTAAACACAATGTTAATTATAGCATTTGCATATAATGAACATTCTAGCACATCACCAAGCATGTTATAAGCACTAATTAACTTAAACAATATACATGAATACACTTAGGCATTTTATCAAACACCTAAAGAGCATAAATGTAAACAAATTACATGCCCATTCATACCACACATAATTTACATGTTCAATACCCAAATAAAGTAGGAATTTGTTTAACATGCTTATCAATTCACCAATTACGCTAGTTATAGGCTAATCATGTGATTAGCTACATTTACTCAAACCCATCTCATATGCGACCCTAGATTAAAAATAATTCTAAATAAGAGGAAACCCTCACGTGTTGTAGCATAAGTAAAGAAAGGAACTCCTTAAGAATACCTAAAAGTAACTCCTCAAACCCTAGCCCCTAAACCTATGATTTTCAAAATTGGTGGAAAATGGTTAAAATTGACATTGACGTGTATCTATCATCGAGTTGAGCGACTTTTGTTCTTGGTTGATGAAGATCTAATGGTTGGATTTTGCAAGATTTGAAGAAGAAGAAAAGAGAAGACGAAATCTTGGCTCTCTCTATCGATGGAGACAAAGGAAATGGGGCGAAAAAATTTGAATTCCCCCTTTTTGTCTCATTTTTGTAATTGGCCATAAGTGTGACACTTGTCCCATTTTGATTGGTTTGAAATCTCCAAAGGCCAATCACAATGCGCCATGTGTCATAGTGGATAGGATTTGTTGGATGACCTTTTCATTATATCATGGGTCCTACAAATAATTCCTGTTGCTGGAATTTTAATTGTGTCAATTTGCCTTGTAATGTGTGAAAATTCTAACTATCTCAGAATTCAATGAAAATTGATTGCCCAATTTAATTTTGCGAGATGAACCTAACGGTGAGGTTCATTTCATTATCTGAGTTACGTAAAAATTTAAATTCTGAATCCATTCTTAAACAGCTTAATTAATATATTATCCATTTTTGTTAAATCTTTAAATTTATCGGGTTTTACAGTTTCGTCACCTTCTCGTTAATTATGGCTCCTTTATGGGGCCAAAGATCCGCTTCTTTCGCGGGATGGACTTGTGTTCAGGGTTCACACCAAGTTCGTGTGTAACAATCTCAGGGTCTATTCTGGGGCATGTCAAAATGGTTCTAAGCGAATACATCTCGGGCTTCGCCTAAACATTCAAGTAGTTGTTCTCGAAGGTCGGGGGTAAGCAAGGTGCCTACCTTAACTATCCTCTCTGGAGTTGTGGGGTCATTGACGACCTCCTCAAAGTCTTCCAATGGAGCCCCTCTACTTTCGTTTTCTCGTACTTCAAGGATCTCAACTTGAAGAGCCTCCTTTAATATCTTCTCTTTCATGGCAGAAACATAACATCCCCTTACTATCAACTAGTCTCCTTTCACCTGCCTTACACCCCCTAGTGTGGTGAATTGCAACACCAGGTGGTAGGTCGATAGGATTGCTCAAAAGGCATTGATGGATGGTCGACCAATAATCACATTGTAGGAAAAGAGGGAGTCATGATGAGGAAGTTGACCATGATGGTGGATTATCGTTGGGGTTCCTAGGCATTGATCGGGAGGAGAATAGATCCTAGTGGGAAAGCTTTTTCACCCGAGAAGCCAATGAGTGAGGAGGTAATGTCCATCAATTTTTCCTTTTCGATGTCAAGTTGTTTGAACACATCTAGGTATAGAACATCTTTCGAACTCTCACTATCGACAAGGAATCTCTGGACTGTGACGTTAGCTATGGTGAAGGACACCACCATGGGGTCATCATGGGGGGATTTGAATGCCATCAAGGTCTTGTTCATAAAAAGAGAGTGGTTCTTCTTTTGTCTTGAGATACTTTGGGGGCTGATCTGTCATTTGGATCCCACACACTTCGAAAGACGTTCGAGCTCGGCGAGTGTGGCTTTTTTGACTGGAGGACGATTCCCCTCCTCTAGCGAATCTTCACATAATGACTCAGATTTTGCCTACGGGCTCTTGGTGTGCTTGGTTCTCAATGTTGAATAGTTTCTCCTCACCGGCCTTTTATTTGTCCTTACAATCTTTTGAGATGAATCGAGATAGCTTTCATCTTTGGATTAGGAACTCGATCTGATCTTTTAGGTCTCTACATTCCTTAGTGGTATGGCCATGATCTTGGTGGAAAGAACAATATTTCTCTTGATATCTTTTCTCCGCGGGTGATCTCATTTTTCCCAGTCATTTGAGAATCTGATCATTCTTCACTTGTAAAAGCATATGTTCTAACGAGGTATTCAGGGGAGTGTATTTGTCAAACCGAGAGGTTGGTGATTGGTCCTCCTACTTTATGGGCTTTCCCGTCTTCTTATTTTTTGCTTTTGGTTGCACATTCATCTTGGTTTGTTCGGCCCTTCTTTTCTCGAGTTGGTTGACCAAGAATGACTCTTGTTAGGCGTTGTTGGTATCTTCTACGTTCATGTGTTTCTGAGTCGTCCTCAGAAGATTTGTCATCAAGGTTGGGTGACTTTGACAAAGAGTAAAGAAAGGTGGGGGTGTTAACCCCTCCTTTCCATGAAAGTAGTGAGAGATACTCGGTAATCCTGGTTCTCCACCTGCAAGGCCTCATTCATGAATCGAGTGACATATTTCCTAAGATATTCATCTTTTTGTTGTTTGATATTTAGTAGGGGTGCAACTTGGATGAGAACCCAACTTGAAAAAACAATGTTAGGATTAAGGTTTTTAAGGTTAGGGTTAGGGTTGAAAAGTTTCAACCCGAATTGAATTCGGGTAAGGCTCAGGTTAAGAGCTCGGCCAACTCAAAAGGTTGAAATTGGGCTCAACCTGAATCCAACCCGATTTTAATTCGAATTCATGTATTATATTTAAATAAATAATATAAAAAATAAAAATAAAATATAAATACATATGTTATAATTATTATTATTTAAAGAAGCTCACCTTTACACCTTTACATAAGTTGTCTTGATGAGCTTCATCTTAGTGGGCTATGTAAGCCAATGTAATAGTCCAACATTGTGCAAATGCCCACACCTAATTTAGGATTACTGTTTGTTGAGCTTGAATTGCCAACCCAAATTAGGTAACCTGAGCTTGCCCAAAATCAAATGGGCAGTGCTCAGGTTAAAGTCGGGATAGGGTTAGGGCTAGGTTTAGGTTTAGGGTTAAAAATTTTATACATAAAGTTGGGCTAAGGTTGCACCCTCAACTGCCCAACCCTCCCAAGTTGCATCTTTAATATTTAGTAGGAAAGTAGCTGATTTTTGGTGCTTTTGGCCTTCTACAAAGTACGACACAAAAAGACTGGCTTAACTGGGAGATGGTTGATATTGTGGTCATCCCTAGTNTCCAACCCTCCCAAGTTGCATCTTTAATATTTAGTAGGAAAGTAGCTGATTTTTGGTGCTTTTGGCCTTCTACAAAGGACGACACAAAAAGACTGGCTTAACTGGGAGATGGTTGATATTGTGGTCATCCCTAGTTTGCTAAACTACGTGCGAGCATTCCGTGTCAGGGTAGTTGGGAATGTTTGCCACATTATTTTCATCTAAGAATGCATGAAGCGTTAGGAGGTCTATCCGGGGCATCCAAAAACCTGCTGGTAGTGGGCATGCCATTAGTGCGAAAATGAACGAAGTCCCTTCCTTCTTAGTGGTTGGTTCAACTTTGTTATTCAAGGCATATTTGAGATCTCCCAACTGAGCGTGAAAATCTCTCATCTAGTCTCCCCAGCCAAGAGAATTGTTCGCAACTTCTTCCTGGTCTCAGGTGCACTAGAGTTGTCGATTGTCATTCTGGTCTTGCTGTGTCCTTTTGTTTTGAGGAGGGACAGATGAGTCATGGTTAATGTTGTTTCGTGCTGAACTAGCCAGCCTCGGATTGTTGAGAGGATTTAATGGAGCGGTTGCTTGTTGTTGTTGGAGAACTGTTTTTGAGGGCCTTCGCCATTTGTCAGACTTGTTCACCCAATGTGGTGACCTCGCCTTATATATGTTCAACAAACGCTCGATTGCTTGGTTGATTTTCGGAAAGGATTAGCAACTTCAACATCCTTGCTAGTTTAGACATTCTTGCTTTAACCCTTGGGAGGAACCATGATCAAGTGTTTTTGAGAGAGGGATAGGAACTTTGCTTTTCCCATATACAAAGCTAACTGATGGATTGTATTAGTAACTTTGTCTTGGATACAGACGACAATGGAGCTTAGATTAGTGCTCTTGCTCGGACATTGATTCTCAAAGAATGGTACTTAGAATATATGTGAGCCTCCACGTCTTTCTTGTTGAGAGATTGGGAAACCTGTCAAAGAGAATTTGGAGAGTAGGAAACCGGTGTGGTCCCAGCTAAACCACCTCTGGTACTTAAGTTAGTGAATTGGTTTTTGCAAGATAAAACGTTAAAGTGAAAATACTGGGATTTTCTCCCTCTTTTGTTTGGTTCTTTTAATGTGGTTAGTCTGCCTTTAAACCCTTATTAATTAGGGTTTATATAGGTGAACTTGAGTGTTTGAGTTGTTAAAAGGGATCATCCATAACTTTAAGCATGGACTGTTGAGTGTAGCATAAGTTAGCCTGCATGTGACTCTCGACATGTGGCGTGTGTCAGTGGCTATTCTGAGTCTAGCAAGTACTGTTAGTAGGGGCGGAGCTAGAAATTATTCATAGTGGGGGTAACATAGAACTATTTCAATATTATTTTTCTTTTAAAAAATTTACGTATAATTAATTCAAAATCAATATATTTTGTTTGAATCAAACTCCATAATTTTTTTTTTCTTTTTGAACATAAACTCAATAATTTATTTTTGATTTTTTGACAAACAGCTTATTAGGGCTAGAAGTACTCATTTAATAGTCAAACTTAATAGAAATAATTTAGAAAAACTCTATTTGTCACAACTTTATTACAACTTAGATATAAGAATACTTTGATTGATTACAAATAAATTGTTAAAGTCCAATTGTTCAAATAATTTAATTAAAAATATAATTTATAATAGACAGATTCTAATTTATAGTACAATTAAATTAAAAATAATTTGAATCTTAATTTATAATTCTTGCATTCTAATTTCAATTTCTAATATTATGATTTCTAAGTTCAAACCCCAATTTATTACGATTTCAAATATCAAGATCCAATTTCAATTCATATTAACAAAAATATAGAGGGGAAGAGACAAAAAGAAGCTAAAAAATAGAGTACTAACCAAAAAAACCTCATCGTAACAATTTTAATTTAAGTCATATGAGGAAAGTGTAGACAGTGTAAGTCTAATTTTATTTTTTTATGAAAGAATACCACCTATCTAAAATATAAACTAGAAATAGTAATATATATATATATATTTAGAAACTTAATTTAAAAATTTAATTCATTATTATCATTGGATTAACACATATTGGATCCCGTTAAATATTGAGATCCACTAATAATCGAATGATAACAATAATTTAACTTTTTAAATTAGGTCTCATTAGTGTTAATCTGATAAACTTAATTTTTTTATAAAATTTTTAGTGAGGACAAATTTCAATTTTTTTTAAAATTTTTTTATGATATTTCAAATAATACCCAAAATTTTTCAATATTTCCATGGGGGCAACTGCCCCATACTGAATCCGGTTTTGACTGTCAGATAGGGAATGCCATGTGAGCGTTCATCCTTGAGAATGGTGTGTATATGGTTGTTGACGTGACCTCTCGAGATCCGATAACCGACATTTAAATTCAGAGATCGGAATAATTATTCATCAATATCCATTCCGTTCTAACAATGATGAAGGAGAGTAGAGTTTTGAAGTGTTTTTGGCCCGGTATAAACAATATGAGAAATCGAGATCGAAGAAGTAGTAGGTAGGCAGGCTATCCAATGAATTCATTCGGCAGTGGATTTAGATAATGCTTATCTGCCATATTCTTCTTTTGTTTCCTTAATCAAACGACAGCCCATACCCATGTTAAGTACATATTTTGGATTCCTATAATTATAGGTAGCTTAGGGTCATAAAATTCTAATTGTTGCTTGCTTAGGGACCTAAAAGCCATTTGAACTTGTTATCCTTTGGTTCACCTGTGAATCTCAAACTCAAATTGAATCTAGTTTTATTGCTCTGTACACAAGCATTTTTATTTTGCTTACCATTTAGCAGACACCACTTACTAAGTGGGATAAAATGATTGGAAATTTGTTACATAAAGCCATGTTTTTTTTGTAAAGGTAGATTAAGCCTTGTTACGTACTCTCGCGTAAAAATTCAATTTTCATAATGCTACCATATTTTCTTGATCATTACTATGTCGTTTTAATATTGCAATGGGTGAAGAAGCATTCAGCGGCAGTAGAAACCAACTTTACTCATCATCCACTTACACGACTATACAGCCTAAAATATCCATCTCTCTCCCTCCTCAATCCAAAAAACACATTGCGATTGTTTCTCTCTCCCACTTACTCTTCACACGCAGATCTAGGCCTTCGATATATTCGTTGCGCATTTTCTTTCTCTTTCTCTCTACGACGCCCAATTCCCACTAGAGTTACCGATGGACCGGAGCCGAACCGAGAATCCGGTCTACATACGCCAATGGAGCAGCGAATCTGGTGCTACTGCCGGTTCATCCTCTCCGGTGATGTCACCGGTGCGCCACCACCACTCCCGGTCGTCTTCCGCCACTGGCATTTCCAATATTAAGCGGACTCAGAACTTCGCTGCCAAAGCCGCGGCTCAGCGTCTCGCTCAGGTAATGGCTTCTCAGGCAGCCGCCGACAATGACGACGACGACGACGACGAAGATAATGATGACTTAGAGTTCCGATTCGGTGCTCCTCCGCCTATGTCTTTATTAAGGACCCTTAACAACAACAGCAGCAACGGTAACACTACTGTTAGGCCCGCTATCCCGCCGACTAAGATCACAAGATCTCCTTCTCCAGCGGTGAATTCGAGCACTTGATCTCTTATNCAAGGACCCTTAACAACAACAGCAGCAACGGTAACACTACTGTTAGGCCCGCTATCCCGCTGACTAAGATCACAAGATCTCCTTCTCCAGCGGTGAATTCGAGCACTTGATCTCTTATTTTAACTGCATTTTCATTATAATTTTTGTTGTTCTACCCTGAGATGGAGTTTGAATATGATTGTTTATTTTTTATTTTTATGAGATGANATTTAGCAGACACCACTTACTAAGTGGGATAAAATGATTGGAAATTTGTTACATTAAAGCCATGTTTTTTTTGTAAAGGTAGATTAAGCCTTGTTACGTACTCTCGCGTAAAAATTCAATATTCATAATGCTACCATATTTTCTTGATCATTACTATGTCGTTTTAATATTGCAATGGGTGAAGAAGCATTCAGCGGCAGTAGAAACCAACTTTACTCATCATCCACTTACACGACTATACAGCCTAAAATATCCATCTCTCTCCCTCCTCAATCCAAAAAACACATTGCGATTGTTTCTCTCTCCCACTTACTCTTCACACGCAGATCTAGGCCTTCGATATATTCGTTGCGCATTTTCTTTCTCTTTCTCTCTACGACGCCCAATTCCCACTAGAGTTACCGATGGACCGGAGCCGAACCGAGAATCCGGTCTACATACGCCAATGGAGCAGCGAATCTGGTGCTACTGCCGGTTCATCCTCTCCGGTGATGTCACCGGTGCGCCACCACCACTCCCGGTCGTCTTCCGCCACTGGCATTTCCAATATTAAGCGGACTCAGAACTTCGCTGCCAAAGCCGCGGCTCAGCGTCTCGCTCAGGTAATGGCTTCTCAGGCAGCCGCCGACAATGACGACGACGACGACGACGAAGATAATGATGACTTAGAGTTCCGATTCGGTGCTCCTCCGCCTATGTCTTTATTAAGGACCCTTAACAACAACAGCAGCAACGGTAACACTACTGTTAGGCCCGCTATCCCGCCGACTAAGATCACAAGATCTCCTTCTCCAGCGGTGAATTCGAGCACTTGATCTCTTATTTTAACTGCATTTTCATTATAATTTTTGTTGTTCTACCCTGAGATGGAGTTTGAATATGATTGTTTATTTTTTATTTTTATGAGATGATTTTCTTCAGACACTGGTTTCTGAATTTGGTGGTGCATTATGTCTCTAATGCTGTTTTTGAAATGACCTTTAGGAAAATAGTTCATGTTAAGTTTGTTTGGATCAGTAGGAGTTTACTACTTGAGCGAATGTGAGCGAGATCTAGAATTGGAAGTCTGTTGATGGGAAGTATGTTTTCCTATTTTAGCAAATAGAGGATCTATGTCATAACACATAGCGTGAAGTGTTGTTCAATGCTTGATCCTAGTGAGGTATACTATTCTTCTTACTGTGATTTTAAGTTTACTTCCAACTAAATAACCTGGAGCTTAAGATGCAAGAAATGCTTGTATAGGTTACAACTAGTATTGCATGCATGATACATGCTTAGATAAAGAACACGCGTACACTGAATTAGAGCAAGTTTGGATGGTTTCAAATAGAACGCTAACTGGATTTTCTCCTATCCTAATTAGTTAGCTCAGAATATTGTGGAGGACATTCCATCAGTCCGCTCAGCAACAGCTGCAAGGCCATCCATGTCAATTGGCACAGTACCATCATTACCACCTAGCAGAACATCACTGAAGGCTCCAATGTCTATACCACCACTCGATCCTCCTAACAATAGGCAAAGAGAGAAAAAGTAAGAGGAATATGTTATAATCCTTTTTTCTATTTTTCATACCATTAGTTCCCATAAATCTGCATTTAAGCCTTCGTTGTCTTTAGACGTTCAATATGGCAATCTCAGTACAAAATGTGGTACATCTCATTTTCATAAGTGAAACACCATATAAAATATTATTATTGTTCAATAAAGGCCTTTTTTTTTGACATTATATGGCATAGATGTATATGTGGCTGCAATTGTATGCATCTGTGAGCAGTCTGGGCCATTTGTTGAGCTGCCTAGCTTGGCTGTACCAAATAAGTTGCAATGCTGAGTTTGTTTCCTTTTTTTTTTTTTTTGTGTGTGTGTTGATTATGTAGCTGCTGGGAAAGCTCATATATCAATTTTTGTAAACTAATAACTAACGTAAATTGCAGGTTCTCATCAGACCTGGGGCAACTAAACTTGAAAGATACAGGAGAACAGCGAGAGGCTTCTGCACTTCGTGATGAAGTATGTTAATTGCATTCATCCTGTTTATTTCTGTTGTGCCACAGTTAACATCTGCACATACATCTGAGTTTCTATGTTGGAATTTTAAGATGGCGATCTTATGTTTTACTGTGGTTGAATATTGTGTTCTTGTCAAACTAACATCTGCTTATTGTGCAGCTTGATATGCTACAAGAAGAAAATGAGAATATCCTTGAAAAGGTGCGGATATCTTTCTTGCTTTTTCTTGCTGCCCAACACCCCATCTCACTCTAGGTATGTGAATTGTCTACACGTGCTATCCATAGTGTCCACAACTAAGCTTAGAATATGTTGTACAGCTCAGAGTTGCAGAAGAGGGATGTAAGGAAGCAGAAGATAGAGTTCGGGAGCTTGAGAAACAGGTCATTTCTTTATTATTTTGTGCTATGCTGTCCTTGAAGAGTGTACCAGTGTACATTAGTTTCTAAATGAAAGTTTCATATTTGGCTCTTTTTTTCCTGGTTGTCATCTTGGATGTAATTTTTCTGGCCGATGTGAAAAAAGATTGTACAAGAACTTTAATTTTAAAGCAGCTGTATAACTCCATGCTTTTGCATTGATATGATTTTCACACAACGTGGGACGCAAAAGGTCATATGTTTCACGGTCATGGTTAAACAGTGTTGGTGGATTTTCAAAAGGTCATATGGTTCAATTCGAATTCATCACATGGTGGGGCTTTACATGAGTTTCATTGTATTTGTGCAGCATTCATTTATTTTTCCCAACCATATAGTTCCAGTTCAGCACCCCTCCTAGCATCCTCAGTTAACATGGATCAAACTGAATATTGTTTATTTGATGATACGATTATGGTTACTATAATCCACTAAACTCCTAACGATCCACGATCTAGGTACATCGATCCCAAACGGGGTNTATTCATCACATGGTGGGGCTTTACATGAGTTTCATTGTATTTGTGCAACATTCATTTATTTTTCCCAACCATATAGTTGCAGTTCAGCACCCCTCCTAGCATCCTCAGTTAACATGGATCAAACTGAATATTGTTTATTTGATGATACGATTATGGTTACCATAATCCACTAAACTCCTAACGATCCACGATCTAGGTACATCGATCCCAAACGGGGTGGGTTCGCTATCTAGATCACTAAAATGGACGACCCCAAATTATAATACGAACCCTAAATCAATTCGTTTTAGAACATGTAACACAAATATAAAATACATATTAATTGACTACATGTATATAAATTTATAATTATATATTGTTTTAAATAATAGAAAATCATGCACAAGTATAAGATAAACGGTAATTGATTTAGTGTTTATATATGTTCTGTAATATATAATGTTGTATAGTAGTGAAAACGATCGACATAAGAGTTCCAAAATGAATTGCGACCCAAAATATCGTACTAGTTAAGCCTATTCCCCTCGTACCGCGTACCTAGGAAAGTGTTGTACCGTGTACTTGTACGATGTACAAAGCGANTGGTAATTGATTTAGTGTTTATAAATGTTCTGTAATATATAATGTTGAATAGTAGTGAAAACGATCGACATAAGAGTTCCAAAATGAATTGCGACCCAAAATATCGTACTAGTTAAGCCTATTCCCATCGTACCGCGTACCTAGGAAAGTGTTGTACCGTGTACTTGTACGATGTACAAAGCGATCCACAATTCAAGTAACATTGGATACGATAACATTCTTTGAATTTATATTAGGTGATTCCATGAAATTCGTGTGTTGTGTGCGTTTACCAACCATTAGCTTTCTCTTTCAACTTTTCTTGATATGACAACCCTTTTGCTTATTTTCCAGGTAGCTGCTCTTGGAGAAGGAGTATCNACCATGAAATTCGTGTGTTGTGTGCGTTTACCAACCATTAGCTTTCTCTTTCAACTTTTCCTGATATGACAACCCTTTTGCTTATTTTCCAGGTAGCTGCTCTTGGAGAAGGAGTATCTTTGGAAGCTAAATTGTTAAGCAGGTATAATGAAATCAAATTCCTCCATATCTGCCTCTTTGGATATTATCTTCTGCTTATGAGATTTTACTCCNTCTTTGGAAGCTAAATTGTTAAGCAGGTATAATGAAATCAAATTCCTCCATATCTGCCTCTTTGGATATTATCTTCTGCTTATGAGATTTTACTCCATGTTCTGAGTATGATATTTCATGTTATTCATTTTGCAGAAAAGAAGCTGCATTGCGTCAAAGGGAAGTAAGTAGAGAAATTGCAGTTGTTCTTCCTTCTGAGTAAATCCACTTTGGCTTAAAATTTTAGTTGGATGAGCCAGGTCTTGTTCTTAGTCTGTGAATAGGAGAGGAAATTCCCATTTTAGGACTACACTGATTAGCCTTGTCATATTGCGTGATGTTGTTATGTTCCTCCCTTCTGTCATCGAGATGTAATGAAAGTACCATTCATTTAATAGGCTGCACTCAAAGAGGCAAAACAAGCAAAAGATGGGATAGATGAGGAAATGGCATCCCTTCAGTCCAAAGTGAAGGTAAAGTGTGCTGCTATCTTACCATTTTGTGCACTGTGCTGCTACATACTATAAATCAATGATTTGACTTGAATCAGACTGCAAAAGATGAGGCTGCAACTGCTGTAGATCATCTTCGAGGAACTGAATCTGAAGTTAAAGCGCTTCGCTCTATGACACAGAGAATGGTTTTAACTCAGAATGAAATGGTGTGTTACTAGAAAGTTGCATTAAGGTTACTATTATTCTGCTGAGTTAATCATATAGCATATAACCACAATGCAGGAGGAAGTTGTTGTTAAACGATGCTGGCTTGCACGCTACTGGGGTTTAGCTGTACGGCATGGTAATTCACATTTTATGGCTACGTTATTTTAGAGCAGGGATAATGCAATTGTTTTCTCTTTGTACTTTAGATTTTTTGTTTTTCTTTTCATTTAACCTTATCGCAACTGAGGCATATTAAATTGAGTTTAAGTTGCTTATTTTCCCCTTGGTTGTAACTTCACATTAACATGCAGTGATTGTATGAATCAACCTTGCTATTATCCTGTTTTTAATCTAGAGAAACTCAATTAATATTAATAACTTCTAGACTCTAGTTGTGTAGTAATCTAAAGTTATTCTTCACTAATGGAAGAAGATACTTCACGTATTATAACACCANCTCTAGTTGTGTAGTAATCTAAAGTTATTCTTCACTAATGGAAGAAGATACTTCATGTATTATAACACCACTGAAGCTCATAAAATTTGGAATTAAATAGCATACTCATGTCAAGAAGATCCTTCACGTACTCCACAACAGTTGATCCACACATGTTAATTGTTCAGTAACATTTTTCTTTTCACCTTTAGGTATCTGTGCAGATGTTGCTGTGTCAAAGCATGAGTACTGGTCATCTTTAGCACCTCTTCCTTTTGAAGTTGTAATTTCTGCTGGACAAATGGCCAAGGAGGAATGCTGGGAGAAAGGTTGGTGACCACTGCTGAAATTCGATTACAACATCCCTTGTGTTTCCATTGCTGTAAAATTATTGTTATGATTTTTTTGATAAGGCTATTTTCTTTGGATGTTATGTTTCATCAGTTAATTGTGTAGTGATCTTCATATACATCTCTTAGCAGGTGATCACAATCCGGAGAGGAGGAGTAAACTTGTCGAGGACCTGGGTGATCTAACTGGAGATGGGAATATCGAGAGTATGCTTGCAGTTGAAATGGGCTTGAATGAGCTTGCTTCGTTGAAGGTTTCCTATTTTGAACCCAATGATCAAATCTTGTTGCGTTTATTGAAACATCTCTCTTCCAAATCTTCTCAGTTTTCTCTTGTTGAAATTTGATTCTCTCTCTCTCTCTCAGTCCTTCGACTGCAGTTGTGCTTATCATAGTTTGAATTTTCCTTGAAAACTGTATCTATATTTTCCAACATTTGCATTTGACTGTTGCTTTTAAGGTCGAGGAAGCCATCGTGCTTGCATTGGCCCAACAGCGACGTCCAAATTCTGCTCGACAATACATCTCAGGTCATTCTTATATGTGTTGCTGACATGCTTGGGTTGACTTTCAGCCATGCCCACGCCAGTCATTATATTTCACATGTGATTGTTCTCTGTCTACATTGCTAGGTTTTTATGGGAAGGAAGGTTCTTCCACTGTTTACTTAATAAAAAGTAATTTTGTTTAGTCAAAAAATGGTTTGACATTGCTTCTACTAAGAAGCATGAACACGGACACAGAACATTGATATGACAAGATACAAACACGACATTACGGACATGGAACATTGATACGGCAAGATACAAATACGACATTTCTAAAAAAAGCAGGACACAGATACGTTGAGGATACGCAGTAGATAATTGTTTTATATAAATAATTATATAATTTATCACAAATATAATGACGATAATATATTATTTATATAAAAAATTTAGTACTTCATGATAACGAAATGTTATGTCTAGTAATCTAATGTGAATTTTTAAATTAAAATCATAATAGTCAATAATCATTACCAAACATATATAA
Organism: Ilex paraguariensis; assembly: GCA_963454935.2. Classification (NCBI taxonomy): domain Eukaryota; kingdom Viridiplantae; phylum Streptophyta; class Magnoliopsida; order Aquifoliales; family Aquifoliaceae; genus Ilex; species Ilex paraguariensis. The sequence goes on from CAUOFW020001391.1 coordinate 1,889,682, forward strand.
TTTAAATGATTGTCCTCATTTTCTCAATTTCTCTTTTCTAAATCTTTTCTGTATTTTTTTATTTTTGTTATTAAATTTTGAGTGTAACTTTAACATATCTAGTTTTAGTAATTATATGTTCTCTCATAGTATAAAGTACTATTAGTCAAAATTTTAAACTTTGTTAATCATTTGTCAATATATGTTTTTTGTTTAGGAGTGGACACGATCTAAAAAGGTGTCGAGCACGTGTNCTATATTTTCCAACATTTGCATTTGACTGTTGCTTTTAAGGTCGAGGAAGCCATCGTGCTTGCATTGGCCCAACAGCGACGTCCAAATTCTGCTCGACAATACATCTCAGGTCATTCTTATATGTGTTGCTGACATGCTTGGGTTGACTTTCAGCCATGCCCACGCCAGTCATTATATTTCACATGTGATTGTTCTCTGTCTACATTGCTAGGTTTTTATGGGAAGGAAGGTACTTCCACTGTTTACTTAATAAAAAGTAATTTTGTTTAGTCAAAAAATGGTTTGACATTGCTTCTACTAAGAAGCATGAACACGGACACAGAACATTGATATGACAAGATACAAACACGACATTACGGACATGGAACATTGATACGGCAAGATACAAATACGACATTTCTAAAAAAAGCAGGACACAGATACGTTGAGGATACGCAGTAGATAATTGTTTTATATAAATAATTATATAATTTATCACAAATATAATGACGATAATATATTATTTATATAAAAAATTTAGTACTTCATGATAACGAAATGTTATGTCTAGTAATCTAATGTGAATTTTTAAATTAAAATCATAATAGTCAATAATCATTACCAAACATATATAATTTAAATGATTGTCCTCATTTTCTCAATTTCTCTTTTCTAAATCTTTTCTGTATTTTTTTATTTTTGTTATTAAATTTTGAGTGTAACTTTAACATATCTAGTTTTAGTAATTATATGTTCTCTCATAGTATAAAGTACTATTAGTCAAAATTTTAAACTTTGTTAATCATTTGTCAATATATGTTTTTTGTTTAGGAGTGGACACGATCTAAAAAGGTGTCGAGCACGTGTCCAAAATTAAAATTTTATAATTTAATTCGAAGAGTATCGGGCACATGTCTGAAGAAAGTCGGTGTCTAACACGTGTTGGACATGGATAAGTCACATTCTTGAGATTGTCCNCGGGCACATGTCTGAGGAAAGTCGGTGTCTAACACGTGTTGGACATGGATAAGTCACATTCTTGAGATTGTCCTTGGCTTAGTAGGCTGCTATAAAACACGAATATTTCGTTTAGGTCGATGTATGGATACGATATTTGTTGAATACTGAAAAATACGTATCGAATATACATTAGACGTATCCAAAAATTAATAAAATATTATCCAAGATGAATATACTTCAAATGTAGAAATAGATATGAATAGCAATATTTGTAAATTTTAAATTTAATCATTACTATTTCCTATCAAATTCAAATATGATGATGCAAAAAAGAAAATTAGATGGCTTTGAATATAGATTGGTATTTTTTTTAAGTATTATTTACTATCACATATCAAAAAAACATTAAATAGGTTAATTACATTACACCATATCTCTTAGCAACAAGTACTTCTAAGCAAATTAGTTACTTAAATTTTGGTTATGGTTTCTTAAATTAGACACTTTCACTTTGGGGGTATACTATGACAAGACGATCTATGCTTATATATATATGTTTTATTGTAGGCGTATCATAGCTGTATTTGTATCATATTTTTTTATGTTTTACCGTATCGCAGTGTCTTTATTTTATCGCACCCGTATCTCGTAATAAATGTTTACACAAGTTTGCATGTACTTTTGTGTTTCTTCTCAAACTTAGTCCAAGAGATCTCACAGTTAAATGTTTTGCACAGTGAAATAATCTAGTAGTAGGTATGACCTGAAATGAGAATTTTCTAAGCAATTATTGCTTGTCTGCCTTCTATTGATTATAGCAAGAATACGTATCTGAGAAATTTAAATAAAATATGGTGTTATTCTGTAATTTCAAGATGAATGATTCCAATTCTAGAATGTTGAAACAATGGTCACCAGAGTCAGAAATATTGGTCTTTGTATGATATATACATTCTATTAATTCCTATTTTTGTCATTTTAGCCTTTCAACCAAATCCAAAGAGTTGTTGACATTTTACTTTACTAGGTTGAGGCCAGTCTGTTTAGCATTTTCGGGTGCTGTTGTGGCCTTACGTATGCAAATGAAAAGGCCATTGGCCCCAATCTTTGTCTGTCCTGCCAAGGTAGGAAGGTGACTACTGAGAGGGCTAGACTAGATTCGGATATGCAGACCTAATCTTTATGTCTTTCATTTTGACTTTTTGAAGTCTTATATTTTTCGTTATTCTTGCCAATATTGAAAAGTCAATTCCTTATTTATATATGACCTTATATGTACCTTTATGTGTGTAGTGATATAGAGAGATGTCAATCATAAGCTTTGAAATGCTTATCCCTATTGTGTTTCCTTTTATGAGCAGATATCAAGTCTCCCGGTGATCCAAAGTTCATGGATGCATTTGGTAAGTTGCATTTGGTTGTCATTGCAGTTTTTGCTCTAGAGTGACCTTTATAATTCCTCAAACTACAATGGCCTTGTATAATTAAGTTTAATGCTGCATTTGCTTTGGAATTTACATATGTGTGGCTATAGCAGCAACATACGGCAATCATCAAGCAAAGATGCAATTGCAAAGGATAACACTAGTGTTGGGAGGCAAGGAGTCCATTCATCCAAAGCCCAATATACAATGTCTAGAACTCATACACACTTAAGCTTTAGCCTATAAGTGGTGCGCCCGCCCATCCATTGTTTATTAAGACACTTTAACTTATTTTTCTATTGCATGTGGGATTCTCATACATGCAATAATACCCAACAATCTCCCCCTCATATGTGAACCATATTGGGCTTAGCTTTCCTTGAGTTTGATCCACCACTCTCCACAAGCACTATGTCCAATCATTTTTTCAGAAGAGCCTGCCCTTGCAAGAACCAAGCTTTTACCGCTCTTTCCCAAGTCCGCGCCCTACTCTTTTTTTCCGAGTTGCGTTCCTTGACTTCACTACCAATAGCCCATCACTTTTTCTTAAGAGCCATCATTGGTACGGGCACGTTATATCATTTTTTTGAGAGTTCACTCAGAATTGTCAGCCATCGGTTCTGATACCATTTGTTGGGAGATGGGAGTCCATTAATCCAATGCTCAATATACAATTTCTATAACTCATACCCATCTAAAAGCTTAAGCCTATAAGTGGCGAGTCCATCCATTTTATATTAGAGTACTTTTACTTATTTTCTATCCGATGTGGAATTCCCACACATGCAATGCCCAACAACTACAAATGCAATTGCAAAGGATAACACAAAATATCTACATCATTAAAGGTTCATCTTAGGATTTGCAGTGGTCCCAATTTGATTTGTTAATTCCACGTCAAATTAGAAATATTCAGTTGTTAGTCCACACATGTCTGCTTTTTATTTGTTGCCTTCAGTTCTTTCGTAATACACTCAACTCAGTAAGCCTTAAAAGCAACTACTTGGGCTTAGATACATAGGTTCACCTTCTCTAATCAACTTTTAGTATGGCCTCATTCTTGGTTGAACCTACAACAATCTTGTGTTTTCTCATGGCCTCAAGTTGTTTTGCCGTGGTCTCTTTGTTCTTCCTTTTAACTCGGATCATCACAATGGTTTATTTTTTAGTCTGGGTTATGCATTTCCAAATTTTTGCCAGTTTAATTTTCAACAGATCCCCCTTCTAACTTTGATGAAATGCATATTTGCTATCTTTTTTCAGTGGCACCACTCATTCATCTTAACATTCTCATATTCAATACAAACACTTCTTTTAATGTTATGCTGTTTTATTTTTTTCGTTCAACTTTTCTTGCCCTCTTGTTCCTACAATGAATTTGTATGCATAAGCTGCAAGTCTTTCAACATTCTTGGTGTATGCTCCGGCCCCTCAAAAGACCCTCGAGAGCATCTCTAACAAGGTTTTGTATTTTAGCTATCTAAAAGTGCATTTTTTCTATTTTACTTACTCATTTTTTCGATACATACGCTANATCCGGCCCCTCAAAAGACCCCCAAGAGCATCTCTAACAAGGTTTTGTATTTTAACTATCTAAAAGTGCATTTTTTCTATTTTACTTACTCATTTTTTCGATACATACGCTAACAGATTTTCTATATTTTAACTACTACTTTTAAATATTATTTCTCATATCTTTTACCTTTATTGGGACTATTAAAGGGAGAGAGAGAAAAAATGGAGGGAAAGACAGAGAGGATAAGAGATAAGAAATGACAAGATGAGAGAGAATATATTATAAACTATTTACAAANATTGGGACTATTAAAGGGAGAGAGAGAAAAAATGGAGGGAAAGACAGAGTGGATAAGAGATAAGAAATGACAAGATGAGAGAGAATATATTATAAACTATTTACAAATAATGGTACAGTGATACTCTAAATAGAGAGCATTACTATAGCAAAAATGTATTTTACTTAATCTGAACATCTTTTGTTAGAGCATTTTTTTGCCTTCGAATAGCTAAATTTTAGCTATTTTGGAGTTTTACATATTCTGTTGGAGATGCTCTAAGACATNGAGAGCATTACTATAGCAAAAATGTATTTTACTTAATCTGAACATCTTCTGTTAGAGCATTTTTTTGCCTTCGAATAGCTAAATTTTAGCTATTTTGGAGTTTTACATATTCTGTTGGAGATGCTCTAAGACATTTCTAACATTTACCAGTCTTTGAAGGTACCATGTATTACGGAAAGTGAACTGGGATCTCAACACTTACTCCCCCCCCTTTCTTTACCCCTCCCCCAACAAAAAAAATACCCCACTTTTTTATTCTTTTGTGTATTTGCTCTAGTGTTTATGGAGCTTTCCAGATTGCAGCCTTCTCTGTTGATGATTGTTGGTATGACAAACTTCATCTCTTTTTTGCAGAACTGAGCCCAGAGGAGTCTGAGGATGTCCTTTTCAAGGAGGTATGCCATTTCTTTCTATGTACAGTGTTTTTATCCAATTACTGGTTTTATAATTTGTTACTATTTTCTAGTTACCTGCTAGTGTATATCATTAAGTCATAAAATTATTTGTGGTACTTTGTCAGCATTATGTGTCTTAGTTACTCCAAACTCCTTAGATGCATATGGAAACAACTTTACTTTTACCGTGTTATAATCGCAAAACTTGTTATGAATTTCAGCTTACAAGGGAAAAAATAATCTCCACTCTTTGTAGTATCCATACAATGCTGCTTCATTTGATCCTTTCTTGTCAAATATTTAGAGAATTTGTATGCCTTGCCTGGAAGGTTGTGTGGTTAATTTGAAATTCTCTTTTTTTCACGTTTGATTTCTATTTTCTGTCCAAGCCCCATGACTAAAATATTGATGGTTAAGTAATGACAACTCTTAGTCTGGGCAAGTTCAGATTTTGTGTCAGTTTTGCACATGCTGGTTTTGATGTTAAGTATGTATGTAATGTTCTGATGACTTATTTCTTTGCATTTTTTCTTTATTTTTTATTTTGTTGAAAAAGTTTTCTTTATTAAATCCTAACACATTTAATTGCACAGGCGTGGCTTACTTATTTTTGGAGAAGGGCCATAGTTCATGGCATAGAAGATGACATTGCCAAAAGTCGCCTTCAATTTTGGATTAGCCGGAGTGGGCAGTCACCAACTTCACATGATGCTGTTGATGGTAATTTTACTCTATCGAAATCCCTATTCCGTTGAAAAAGTTTCTCGTACAAACAAAATTATTATGGACAACTGGACATTGCTGTATATGATATTAGATTTTAAGTTGACACTGACGGAATCAATGGGATTGGGGATCTACTATATACACGAACAGCTGCTAGCTTGGACCTCCAGCCACTTCCCAAGGGGAGGTTCAAGGCCGCATTATATCAGGCATCTATATCACTTTTGTTAGGAAACCTCTTTAGCCTTTAATTTTTATAATTTTGCTTTCTGCATATCAATATTAGAGACAGAAGATATCGGTTTCCTTGTTAACTGGGAATAATCTTAAAATGATGACAAACTGTTAATGGTCATAACACTATCAATTACAGTTGTTAGGATTCTGATAAATCACATTCCACTGGTGTCATACATTATGATCCTTATTTTATTTATTTGCTTACGCTTCAAACCATCGTCTGTTTATGTGAGTGTATCACATTTTAGTTGAGCAAGGTCTCATGGAGCTGAGGAAACTGGGGATTGAGCAACGTCTCTGGGAAGCATCCCGCAAGGAAATTGACCCGGACTCTTCTATTCCGACTTCTCGTAAATCTGCCATTGTTTAAAAGTTCTGGTTGATAGATTTTTTCCCAGTAAGTGTAAGTTCTGGTTCTTAGATGTTTGATAATCAAATTTATATCAAAAAGAAAAACCTTGTTCCAATTTTTATTTATATATTTGTCTGCTGCCATCTTTGATCGGTCCAGTTTCCCACACGTGATAGTGCAGTCCTGAGAGGTAGGGTGTTTATGTTTATTTCATATATCTGAATGGATGGGACAGGCTAAAAAGCATAGCATTACTCATTCGATTCACGATTTGGTTGATGTAGAGGAAATTGATCATGTAGATCCGAAATCAATGGGCCTTCGCATTGTACTTGAGAAGCGAATTGTATGTATCCTGAAAGAGGTACAGCATTCGGTTTTCTAATCTGTTCTGTCCGTTTGATACTGAATCAGTTNCATTTCTTTCTATGTACAGTGTTTTTATCCAATTACTGGTTTTATAATTTGTTACTATTTTCTAGTTACCTGCAAGTGTATATCATTAAGTCATAAAATTATTTGTGGTGCTTTGTCAGCATTATGTGTCTTAGTTACTCCAAACTCCTTAGATGCATATGGAAACAACTTTACTTTTACCGTGTTATAATCGCAAAACTTGTTATGAATTTCAGCTTACAAGGGAAAAAATAATCTCCACTCTTTGTAGTATCCATACAATGCTGCTTCATTTGATCCTTTCTTGTCAAATATTTAGAGAATTTGTATGCCTTGCCTGGAAGGTTGTGTGGTTAATTTGAAATTCTCTTTTTTTCACGTTTGATTTCTATTTTCTGTCCAAGCCCCACGACTAAAATATTGATGGTTAAGTAATGATAACTCTTAGTCTGGGCAAGTTCAGATTTTGTGTCAGTTTTGCACATGCTGGTTTTGATGTTAAGTATGTATGTAATGTTCTGATGACTTATTTCTTTGCATTTTTTCTTTATTTTTTATTTTGTTGAAAAAGTTTTCTTTATTAAATCCTAACACATTTAATTGCACAGGCGTGGCTTACTTATTTTTGGAGAAGGGCCATAGTTCATGGCATAGAAGATGACATTGCCAAAAGTCGCCTTCAATTTTGGATTAGCCGGAGTGGGCAGTCACCAACTTCACATGATGCTGTTGATGGTAATTTTACTCTATCGAAATCCCTATTCCGTTGAAAAAGTTTCTCGTACAAACAAAATTATTATGGACAACTGGACATTGCTGTATATGATATTAGATTTTAAGTTGACACTGACGGAATCAATGGGATTGGGGATCTACTATATACACGAACAGCTGCTAGCTTGGACCTCCAGCCACTTCCCAAGGGGAGGTTCAAGGCCGCATTATATCAGGCATCTATATCACTTTTGTTAGGAAACCTCTTTAGCCTTTAATTTTTATAATTTTGCTTTCTGCATATCAATATTAGAGACAGAAGATATCGGTTTCCTTGTTAACTGGGAATAATCTTAAAATGATGACAAACTGTTAATGGTCATAACACTATCAATTACAGTTGTTAGGATTCTGATAAATCACATTCCACTGGTGTCATACATTATGATCCTTATTTTATTTATTTGCTTACGCTTCAAACCATCGTCTGTTTATGTGAGTGTATCACATTTTAGTTGAGCAAGGTCTCATGGAGCTGAGGAAACTGGGGATTGAGCAACGTCTCTGGGAAGCATCCCGCAAGGAAATTGACCCGGACTCTTCTATTCCGACTTCTCGTAAATCTGCCATTGTTTAAAAGTTCTGGTTGATAGATTTTTTCCCAGTAAGTGTAAGTTCTNAGAATTGATTTTGATGAGTTGAGAGGAAAGTTTATTTATTCACTTTCTTCATATTTTATTTCTTTATCAAATATAATATTTTATCTATTTTTCCAATTTTTCTTCTTTCTAATTTTTTGTTCTTTTGTTTTTTTTATTCTATCAAACAAAGCATATAGATTTTATTCTTGCTGTTATATCGCAATCATGATTAATCTAGCCATTAACTAAAAAATTGGGTTTCTAATTTTCTACTACAATAATCAGCTTAAAATGGGCTTGGTTGGATGGAATTTGGGTGAGGGGTTGGATCGGTTCGATTGGTTTTATCAAACTAGTCCAAGCACAACCCTTACCTTTAAGTACATGGGATTAAAGATGGATTCAACCTATACCTGTGTGTTTGGTAACTAACATATACACCAGAGGGATCTACAGATTTATCATTATTGTCATTAAGAGTTTTAACACTATTTTACGGGTAGAAAATATGATCTTTTATTTTTTTATTCGATACTTTGCAGAAGAATTTTTCTTAACTTATCCTACCTAATAAAGTGTAGTATTCTTACCTCATTTTTGTCCAAATTAATCGGGTAGGAAGTCGGGTGAACACGTTTTGTAGTTATTAATTTTTGAATCATTTTAACAATTCAATTAAGTAATTTACACCATTTTAACAACACAATAAACCAATAACATTAAAATCTAAAACAATTACAATAAAATACAAGAAAGACCAAGACATAAATATCAATCTATCATAATTATTACACAAATATAATAACAACTATTTTAAGTTTAAAGTATATGAAACACATCAAAAATCGGGTAAGAATGCGAAATATTCATCAAATTTTTGTATTTTTATTCTACCCTACCCTACTCTATCCACATATATATATTTATTTATTTATATGTGTGTGTGTCTATATATATATAATTGTCATCATACATTAGTCATGAAAATGTCAATTTTGCGACTGAGCAAATCCAATCCAATCGAATGTTTGAGTCATTCTTTTTTTGCGTTATCTTGCGAACTTCAAATTTAGTGGGATTTTTTTTATCTTCTCCACTTATGATATCAAACGTCAATATTGATAAAAATTTTTGTAATTCGCATAATCAAAATAAAACTTCTTTTTTTTTTTGTGAAACTTTATTATAGTTTGAAAATTAGTTATACAAAATGTTTTTATAGAATAACATTCAACATACCAGGATATGTAAAACTAGTGTACATTTTAAAAAAATTTGTACCGAATAGACATATCCACNTTATAGAATAACATTCAACATACCAGGATATGTAAAACTAGTGTACATTTTAAAAAAATTTGTACCGAATAGACATATCCACATTATACTTAGGGATAACAATGGATTGAAAAAAAGCGGGTTTCGTTCAAACGTGTCCTGTTTATACTGGGAATGAACTATACGTATTAGACGATAGACATTTATGAGAATACCTGTTTAAATCCACATGGAGATGGACTAAAACTCATTCTCACCCTACCCGGCTAAACTTGTGATGTATATATATATATATATATCACAAACACACAAGCTCCACCGATCCTCTCACCAACTTATATATATATATATTTTGTTATATAATGGGGTTTCATTTTTCTTGCAGAACCATTTATGAGGTTTTATGTTTTTTTTTTCAATTTATTTCTAAAAATTATAGAAATTAATTGTTATGGATAAAGACGGTGGCGGGGCCAAGGATCAAAATTTACTCACGGGGTGGGGATAGGGATTAAAATTTTCCCTGCTACCAGGAGTGGACTGGAGGTGGATGAATATTTTTGAAGCAGGTATGGGGTGGAGACTACTCCCCTAGCCCTAGCCCTTGCCCTTTCCCCTGCCTCGGTTCACTGTCACCCCTAGTTACAACATATCACAAAGCATTATAGTAGGTATATAAAACCCACATATGAAGATGACATCAACCATTAATAACAATCACGTCCACAGGTGCCCGGTGCCCTGAATGGAGAATTGACTTAATTTGACCTAGCACTTGAATTTGATGTCATGTGCCCCCAATCTCCATGTGGGTCAAAAATTTTCGTGAAAATCTCATAATTAGGACAATACTTCACACAAGCACGAGTTGGAAACACGTCATCTTACACAACTCTAATTTTGATTTTAATCAGTTATGTACACACTAATTATTATATGTTTATACATAAAAACCTCAATAAAATCAACCCCTAGGAAAGCCAAATCGGCTGGAGTGATAGGGAAAAGTATTTTTTGATTATCATTTCACCGAAACAATCCTGAAGCCTCCATTTCTTTCATCTTAAAATGTCGTCTCTTCCAACAAGTAATCATGTCCATTGCAAGGCCAAGAGATAGTCGTGGTTCTTGCCTACAATCCCTTACCAATTCCCATAAATGAGAACAATATCCTTCGAGGAAATCACTAGAATTTTCAGTAAGTTTCTCCAACTTCAAGTCCATCAGACAATCCAACAACACGTGTTCCTCATCTTGTGTTAGCCTTACTCGTTGCATCACTAATGTTAACATCAATTACAAAATAAGTGCCAAATGCATAAGTTACTAAACATAATAGGAATTAGTGCATTTAAGTACAACTAATAATCCATACAATTTAATACATAAATTTTGAAAATCGGCAACACAACTTGCTAAACAAATTTTTAGTAATTATCATCTTACATCACCATTTGATTAAAAATTTTTGGCCCAAAACATATGCAAAATATGGCAAATGACGAAACCCAAATTGAGACCCATAACACGGAGCCAAATTCCATTAAATTGAATTTGTTTGGCGTTTGGTTGCCCTCTTCCAAACATTCATGAGGNACCCATAACACGGAGCCAAATTCCATTAAATTGAATTTGTTTGGCGTTTGGTTGCCCTCTTCCAAACATTCATGAGGCATGAAAATGCATTCACGTGCTATTGTGGGCCTTTGTTCCACAACATTATTCGCCTCAGTTGCTTCGTAAGAAGGAAATGCGNGGCATGAAAATGCATTCACGTGCTATTGTGGGCCTTTGTTCCACAACATTATTCGCTTCGATTGTGCGCACTGCATTGAGATCCTAATTCGAGGTTGCCACTACAACGTGTCGGCTAATGGCTTCCTCAGTTGCTTCGTAAGAAGGAAATGCGTTGCACAAAGGGCCAGGTTATCCATTTAACAAGCCCCTGAAATTCTGGCCAATTATCCATAATTCCAATCTGTCTGCCTTTGAAAATTTACATTCCATTTCTTCTTCACTATCATTGTCATTCTTGTCATTACAAGAGCAAGGGCAAAATGACGTGACAAATAAAACAACCATCATGTACCAGCATAACACAAACATTAACTACATAACACACCAGCAACAAAGTTAGCATACACCATTACAACTTAAACGTACAAATAATACTATAGTTTCAAACATACCAAATTGATCCATTATGAAGGAACAACACAAATATTCCTTCCACACAAAAAAAGAAATCAAAAACTTCTCATTGTGGTATGTGTACAAGTAACTACCACCGATTACCATACTACCTATAGAAAAAAAGCATATATTTAGTCGTCTATACTAGATCCATTACCCTAAAGCACACCAATAAGCCACGATGGTCTTTCATTATCAGGCAATCTCATGAATAGATCAACTTTTATGGATCACTAGCAATCTTGTACACTGTCCTATGTCGTTGGTCCATTGTCAAACCATCTATCTTCTCCAACTCATAATTGATTTTACTCCTAGCGTTGGCAACATCTTGCTCATATCCTACCCTATGTGTAATGTCCGAAAGTTGTTTTTCACAATTTGTGACATAATCACCAAGTATGTCGGCAATTTTACTAAGGCTATGTGCAATTCCCTCATATGACTCACCCACCTTCTTCTTTCGCTGCTTCCTACTAGTTGGTGTGTCACCTTGACCAACCCACTTTGTTGTGTGCAAATTTTGGAAAACTCAGTGTCCGCCATGTTCGTATCATTCTCGGTGATGTCCTCACTTCATTGACTGGAAACAGTTGCAGTTACGCCCATGACTATCTCTTCTAAATCTTTTGCATACTCACCTGTTGCTCGGTCCTTTCCAAAAATTATGCTCTAGTCATTGTAGTATCAACTTTTCTTGTGCATATCTTTTGCATTTTTATTTTTTTGGAAAAAAAATCCTTAATTAATGACCATTTTGGATTAAATAGCGTGTTGTCATTTTTTAGCATCTTCGGAGGACTTAATATGGATTGTGTCTACCTTCAAGTACTCACCCAATGGCGTCTCCTTCAACTTTGATCCTATGTTCTGATTCGTTCCACCCAAATCTTGCAGTTCTAAGCATTGTAAAGAGTGTGTGGTTGGTTTTCTTCCAATTTTTTTTTATCTTCGACTCATTGTGCGGAGTGGCACGCAGATCAATTCTGCAAGTGCATAAGATAGAGATTTCTCCTAGTGGTGGAGATATCCAGATCTGAATGCACCATTTTGACATTTCAAAACTTGGTTGCAAATGTCTTTTAGCGTATTTAATAGTATCGTTTCATCAAATGTTGTCCACATTATTCTGGGGACCTTATTAGATTGGGAACTTCCCCTAAATTGTGAGCTTCCAACACTTGCCATTAAACCACTACAAACTACATGTTAGTAAATTTGAAAGTAATGTATGTTAATTACCACAAAAATTTTATGCATACGTGACTAAATATTTTTAAATATAGATAAAACATCCTCCAATACCATAACATCTACCACATTCATTGCCTATTTTAATAATACGACTTCATACATGACAATGCAAAAGGTGTAACCAAAATCATATCAGTCAATGTTATTGGTCACTAAATTCATTCCCCCTAGTACCCCTCCACTCATTATACATGTCATGTGCCAATTGATCTTGCCACGAAGTCCATGCATGAGAAGGCTCAACTATATCGATAATGTTATTTTCATTCACATTCTCATCTTCCAACGGATTTTCGTCTAACTCTTTTTCCAATGGATCCACTTCCATCTCGTTCCTAATAAGATTATGCAACAAGCAACAATCAACAATGATTTTATTGTGTGTCGGGAAAGGGTAAAAGCAAACTGTCCTAAGTATAGCCCAACACATTTTCAGAAGACCAAAATACCTTTCAATTATATTTCTCACTGTTGAGTGCTTCAGATTGAAATACTCTTGCGTATTTTGGGGTGCTATTGCACCATTTGCAAATTCCTCCAAATGGTATCGCTGTCCACAAAAATGGAGCCAAAAAAGCCTCTCCGTTTGTGTATCCCTCATCAATGAGATAATAAGTACCTATGAATGCACATAAGTAAATGAAACTAATATAGTTGCATCACTAATCCAATAACAAAGTGTCTAACATTGATTTTCATGTGCTTACCACGATCCACTTTCAACCTATTTCTCCTTGTGATGGCGTCTTGTAAAACCCTTGAATCAGTAGCAGACACCACCCATCTGGGCAATACATATATGAATTTCATGTCTTGCCCACAAACTCCCAATATATTGGATGCCATCTTGCCCCTTCATATTCCTATATCTAGCTTGGTGTGGGAGGGGGCACTTTGACTCTAACATGAGTGCCATCTAGGGCCCTTATAAATCCCTATAATCACCAATTCCGATGAATAATATTTAGTACACGTAGATATTATTTATTTTCATCAAAATTACAAACAATACGAGTTTATAAACAAATGATTACCTTGAACCACCTTCATTTTGGATCAGTGCTATTATTTGGGACTAGGTCATGTCTCTTTAGTAGTAGTCTCCTCAGCTTTATAATTGTTTGAAGAACCCAGTTGAAATGCTTGCTAATATTCTCCCCAGACCTAATGAAGTTGAACTTAACTGGACAATTTTTGTTATCATGTCCTCTGATACTTAATAATCACAACCATCTTTTCGACACGCACATTTTATGTGTACTTAAGTCCACCTACTTCCCTAGCTAAGCAACACAAGACATGAAATGTTTGTCTATCCATCATAAGTTGTTCAAAACAAGTTCTATCGCTTTCACTTATAAGCCTATGGAGATGTGCACTTTGTGCGTGAAACCTAGCTACTGCACTAGGCAATACATGCCTCTTTCATTTTTCATTGACCCACAATACAACCATAGCCATCAAAGTACATACATAAACAATAACAAACTCCATGACTACACTATCAAGAGCAACAAGCAAAGCGACAACTTTGTCGTGCTTATGTGCCATATCACTTAAATAGTAACAAAATCCTCCAACCAATCAAGTTTAATGACTAAANAAGTAAATGAAACTAATATAGTTGCATCACTAATCCAATAACAAAGTGTCTAACATTGATTTTCATGTGCTTACCACGATCCACTTTCAACCTATTTCTCCTTGTGATGGCGTCTTGTAAAACCCTTGAATCAGTAGCAGACACCACCCATCTGGGCAATACATATATGAATTTCATGTCTTGCCCACAAACTCCCAATATATTGGATGCCATCTTGCCCCTTCATATTCCTATATCTAGCTTGGTGTGGGAGGGGGCACTTTGACTCTAACATGAGTGCCATCTAGGGCCCTTATAAATCCCTATAATCACCAATTCCGATGAATAATATTTAGTACACGTAGATATTATTTATTTTCATCAAAATTACAAACAATACGAGTTTATAAACAAATGATTACCTTGAACCACCTTCATTTTGGATCAGTGCTATTATTTGGGACTAGGTCATGTCTCTTTAGTAGTAGTCTCCTCAGCTTTATAATTGTTTGAAGAGAACCAAGTTGAAATGCTTGCTAATAGTCTCCCCAGACCTAATGAAGTTGAACTTAACTGGACAATTTTTGTTATCATGTCCTCTGATACTTAATAACATCACAACCATCTTTTTGACACGTACATTTTATGTGTACTTAAGTCCACCTACTTCCCTAGCTAAGCAACACAAGACATGAAATGTTTGTCTATCCATCATAAGTTGTTCAAAACAAGTTCTATTGCTTTCACTTATAAGCCTATGGAGATGTGCACTTTGTGCGTGAAACCTAGCTACTGAACTAGGCAGTACATGCCTCTTTCATTTTTCATTGACCCACAATACAACCATAGCCATCAAAGTACGTACATAAACAATAACAAACTCCCTGACTACACTATCAAGAGCAACAAGCAAAGCGACAACTTTGTCGTGCTTATGCGCCATATCACTTAAATAGTAACAAAATCCTCCAACCAATCAAGTTTAATGACTAAAAATATCTTCTAACAGACAAATGCTACCAAGGTTTGTTAAAGCTTAGAAATGAGTTGAATCAAATGCAGACAAATACACAACTAAAGTAAATATAATTCATTGATTATCATAATGTACTGAACAATGATAAGTAGCTAAAATTTGATTTGTTGATAGTCTTACCGGATGGTATGAAGACAACATCAGAGAGGGTGCAAAAGGTATTGATGTTTGGGAGTCTTCAATGCTAGAAAACGAACAATTGTGGGTCAAAGATACGAACATCGTTGTATACGAAGGGGAAAAAGTTACATTTGTTTGTTTGAAAAATTTGCAACAACCTTATCACTCTTATTTCCAATATCCAAATGTGAAAAAATCATTCTCACATTTAACATCAAATATGTATACTCACAATCAAACGCAGATTAATACTTACAATTTGTAATACTCCATAAGCTTTTATTTCATTTTAAGATCTTACTTTTTCTCTACCTATTATAGAGGTTGAAACAGTTCAATGTCTGACATGAATATGATGTAAAACTTTAAACGTGATATGGTGTGAAAGATAAAAAAAAAATAAGCAGTTGGATTGCAAAATAAATATTTGTAACTATATTTATATAAAAAATATTAATACAACATACTTAGCTTAAAAAAACTTTCATTGACACATGTACTCTTATGTATGTACTAATTGGGATAGACTTAAATATCCCCTCCATACTTTCAAAATTTTCTTCAATTTAATACAGAACTAGTTAAATAAATCAAAATACATAAATAGTCCTTCATTTCTCCTTGTACCTATGTATATTCTAAACTTCTAGCTAATTAAAAAAATACTTAATAAATAAAATATAAACTTTTCTCTGTCAAGATGTTTAAAAACTTTAGAAAGAATATATTACCTTACATTAGGACAACATTTTCATTCTAAATTAGATATAAAATATTTTATTGGCAAAAAGCTGAGGGGCGAGAGTGGGGAGAACTCATTGCCGCCTACCACCCCANTGACTACACTATCAAGAGCAACAAGCAAAGCGACAACTTTGTCGTGCTTATGTGCCATATCACTTAAATAGTAACAAAATCCTCCAACCAATCAAGTTTAATGACTAAAAATATCTTCTAACAGACAAATGCTACCAAGGTTTGTTAAAGCTTAGAAATGAGTTGAATCAAATGCAGACAAATACACAACTAAAGTAAATATAATTCATTGATTATCATAATGTACTGAACAATGATAAGTAGCTAAAATTTGATTTGTTGATAGTCTTACCGGATGGTATGAAGACAACATCAGAGAGGGTGCAAAAGGTATTGATGTTTGGGAGTCTTCAATGCTAGAAAACGAACAATTGTGGGTCAAAGATACGAACATCGTTGTATACGAAGGGGAAAAAGTTACATTTGTTTGTTTGAAAAATTTGCAACAACCTTATCACTCTTATTTCCAATATCCAAATGTGAAAAAATCATTCTCACATTTAACATCAAAATATGTATACTCACAATCAAACGCAGATTAATACTCACAATTTGTAATACTGCATAAGCTTTTATTTCATTTTAAGATCTTACTTTTTCTCTACCTATTATAGAGGTTGAAACAGTTCAATGTCTGACATGAATATGATGTAAAACTTTAAACGTGATATGGTGTGAAAGATAAAAAAAAAATAAGCAGTTGGATTGCAAAATAAATATTTGTAACTATATTTATATAAAAAATATTAATACAACATACTTAGCTTAAAAAAACTTTCATTGACACATGTACTCTTATGTATGTACTAATTGGGATAGACTTAAATATCCCCTCCATACTTTCAAAATTTTCTTCAATTTAATACAGAACTAGTTAAATAAATCAAAATACATAAATAGTCCTTCATTTCTCCTTGTACCTATGTATATTCTAAACTTCTAGCTAATTAAAAAAATACTTAATAAATAAAATATAAACTTTTCTCTGTCAAGATGTTTAAAAACTTTAGAAAGAATATATTACCTTACATTAGGACAGCATTTTCATTCTAAATTAGATATAAAATATTTTATTGGCAAAAAGCTGAGGGGCGAGAGTGGGGAGAATCCATTGCCGCCTACCACCCCATTCTCGGCCAAGCACCCCCTATCCCCACTAAAACCTCTCCTCTTCCCCACGCCTCGAGTTCCACCACCAAGCACCCTTCCCCACCCCCACTCACATAAACCTATCCCACTAGCCAACTAAGAGGCTACCTAATCTCCTACCTTAACCCACCAAAACATCATTCCCCTATAGAAATTAGGAAAATTAATAAATTAATAAAGATGTAATACGATAATTAGGCCATTCAAGAAAGGTTACAAACTTGAATTTTTATGTAACTCGGACGACAAAACGGATCTCACTGTTGAATTCGTCTTGCGAAATTGAGTTGGACATTCAATTTTTGTTGAATTCTGAGATAGTCAGAATTTTCACGCATTACAAGGAAAATCAGGGATACTCGATTAAAATTCCAACAATTGGGATTTATTTGGCGGACCCATAACATAATTAAAAGACCATCCACAAAAAATATTCACTATGACACATGGCGCATTTTGATTGGGCATGTGATATTTCCAACCAATAGGAACTTGACATGTGGTGCCTCCTACACCAAGGGTAAAAAAGGAGTAAAAATGGTGAAAGACCAAAGTCTGCTGGCCCAAATGGGGATGAGTCCTAGTTTNGCATTTTCATTCTAAATTAGATATAAAATATTTTATTGGCAAAAAGCTGAGGGGCGAGAGTGGGGAGAATCCATTGCCGCCTACCACCCCATTCTCGGCCAAGCACCCCCTATCCCCACTAAAACCTCTCCTCTTCCCCACGCCTCGAGTTCCACCACCAAGCACCCTTCCCCACCCCCACTCACATAAACCTATCCCACTAGCCAACTAAGAGGCTACCTAATCTCCTACCTTAACCCACCAAAACATCATTCCCCTATAGAAATTAGGAAAATTAATAAATTAATAAAGATGTAATACGATAATTAGGCCATTCAAGAAAGGTTACAAACTTGAATTTTTATGTAACTCGGACGACAAAACGGATCTCACTGTTGAATTCGTCTTGCGAAATTGAGTTGGACATTCAATTTTTGTTGAATTCTGAGATAGTCAGAATTTTCACGCATTACAAGGAAAATCAGGGATACTCGATTAAAATTCCAACAATTGGGATTTATTTGGCGGACCCATAACATAATTAAAAGACCATCCACAAAAAATATTCACTATGACACATGGCGCATTTTGATTGGGCATGTGATATTTCCAACCAATAGGAACTTGACATGTGGCACCTCCTACACCAAGGGTAAAAAAGGAGTAAAAATGGTGAAAGACCAAAATCTGCTGGCCCAAATGGGGATGAGTCCTAGTTTTGAACTAAATCTTTGGTTTGAACTTGTAGATGAATCTTTCCACTTGGGGACTAGACCATTTGCCATTGGTGGTATGGAAAGGCGCTCCACGCGAAAAAGAAAAGAAAGTGGGCAAGACATCAAGCAAAGACCTTCTAGCTCGTGCCTAAGTGAAAATTTTGGTAGAATTCTTTTTTCTCATCTGGTAGCATGAACAACCACAATTCCTGTGATTGTACCTTCTCTTGAGTAACCTAAGAGAAAGGGTGATTTAGGTTATGTGAGTATGCGACTTATTTTGGACTTCTTTAAATCATACTCAATATGCAAGGTAAATGAGTATATGATTATATGTATGATAGGAAATTTATATGATAAGTAATGTAATATAGAAGGTGCAATTAAGAAATAGTAAAAAAAAAGAAGAACAAACATGATTTATAGAGGTTCGGTCCCAACCACGATGGCCTATGTCATCTATTTCCTCCTCCACAAAACTTTTCTTTCACTATCTCGATCTTTGTCACAGGTGAAAATCAAACCCCTTACAACCTTATTTTCTTTGATAGGTGAAGACACATCTTTACAATATCACTCTCAAATGATATAGCTTAAAGCTTACTCATTACAATAATTTTTACATCTCTTTACAAGCAACAAATCACTCAAATAAACTTAAAGAGAAAAAAAAATTGGTCTTATAGCCTAAATCTTACAATTTTGATCTTTCCTCAATATGTATGTCACAATTTGAATGTTCAAGAAGTTACAAGAACTCCCCAAACAATTTTACTTCAATAACCGTTACAATCCCTTTTTATAAAAGAAACAATTGGACAAGTAAGGAGCCAAAAATTAGCCGTTAGAACCTTCAACGAATACATTCGGTATACCGGTTGGTCCAAATGACATACCACTTCATTTCAAGCCTTTGAAATGGGAGATACTAGGAAGAATTGAGGTATACCAGTTCATCCATTCGGTATGCCAGATCCTTATCCGGAATACCATCCGGTATATCGGTTCTATGTATTGTCGGCTTCTTCCAATGTGATTTTGCCCCTCAAAATGTTAAAATTTGAAGAAGGCCATGTATGACAAAATTGTAGAAATGGATATCTTCTTTACAACCCCATTGGAATTAGGTCATTTGGACATTTGAGTAGAACTTTATGTCTCAATTATCGAGACATGTCTAAAACTCCTAATTGTCTAGCCTTCATGCATAACCTTGAACTTTCAAACTATTTTTTACCTTCAAGACATTCAAATCTAAAAATTTAGGGTGCGTTTGATAATGGTTCGGTTTTCAGTTTTTTTGCTTTTGTATTCAATTTTTTAGAAAATCTAAAATTTAAACTCGTTTAGTAACCGTTTTAATTTTTTTTAACTAAAACCGTTTTCAAAATTGCCTCAGATTTTGGAAACGAAAAAAAGTTGTTTCCAAAAAAAAAAAAAAAATTAAAACAAGTGGAAGACATTTAATGCGATCCTACCATTGAATTTTGTTAGCAACAAACTAAGTCCTCTACAAAAAAACCCTCAAGCAAAAATATTTAAACCCTTATCGTCTATCTCATCTCATCGTCTTTTTCATCTCATCTTCTCTCTCATTCCCTTTGTCCAGTAGAGGAGTTCCAACAACAGCTTCTTCGTTCATAGCAGCTTTGTCTCTCTCATTTGAAGACCCCTCACCAAGGTAAGTCCTTAGATCTAGGGTTTTCAAAAAAAATTTCCCTATTTTTTGGATATCTCTCGATTTCTCTCAGTAGCTAGATTCCTTAGGTCTAGGTTGTTTCTTTGTGCTAGATTTATTTATTAGATCTGTAGGTTGTTTTTTTGTGCTAGATTTATTTATTAGATCTGTAGGTTGTTTCTTTGTGCTAGATCTAATTTTTTTTGTGGTAGATCTGATTTTTTAAAAAAAAAATTTTAGATCTAGTTTTATGGAAAAGTGGTAGTGGCTGCATCCTTTTTTTTTTTTTTTTTT